>BLSH010465980.1:7874-22619 GCA_018402905.1 Glandirana rugosa
GGAAGTCTTCTCGAACAGACTTCGAAAACGACCCACCAAGCGGAACCAAAACCAACGAAATCCTTTCCGACCTGAGACGGGGAAGGTGACAGGTTTCTAGCCAGCGGGGGGGGAAGAGGGTTCCCCCCTTTACAGTCCATTAGGATCAGGGTGTATTTTCTAGCACAAGTGCCCCGTGGACCAGGTCAGGATAATACTGAAATTGATGGCTCAGTCTATGGCGGCACGCAGAGCCCTATGGCTGAAGCATTGGTCAGTGGATAGTGCTTCCAAGCACAGCCTTTGTTCAGTTCCTTTTGATGGGGAATTTTTTGGCAAGACCCTGGAGTTAGAGATGCAACAAGTGACTGGAGGGAACTCAGGGCTTATTCCGCAGAGAAGGAAAAGATTCCCCTCAGCCGTTTATCCCTTCTGAGAGATCTAAAAAAGGTTTCGGGGAAGCTTCCGCGTGCCAGCCGGGGCGACCGATCTTTGGACAGTGGAAGGGGCAGAGTCCAGCCTTTCCTAAAGCAACCAAAACCAAGGCGAACCACCCAGCAAAAGCTTCAGACAAGCTCTTCTGAAGGGTTCCCCGTCCAAACTTCCCAAGTGGGAGCAGACTGTCTTACTTTGGAGAGGCCTGGGTGGAAGAAGTTTAAGATACCTGGGTCTTGGAAATCATTCAAGGAAAGACCTCCCTAGCCTCATTCTGTGGAGACCCAAATTCCTACTTGTCCAGAGGAAAGGGTGTTGGTTTTTTTAATGTATGCAAAGAATTTAGTGGCATCTCAAGCAATTCTGCCAGTTCTGAAGCACGAGAAGGGAGAAGAATTCTATTCTTTTCTGTTCTTGGTAACAAAATCCTCAGGAGGACTCAGGCCGGTCCTGGACTTAGAAGCCCCAAATACCTTCATGAAAGTCCCTCCATTCAGAATGAAGTCCTTACAAACCATCATTGTCCATGTTGAAGAAGGGAGATTTGCTAGCGTCAATAGGCCTAGCGAATGCTTACCTACATGTGCCCATACGTGCATCACACCATTGCTTCCATTGCCAGTTTAGTTGTCTGCCATTTGGGCTGGGCATCATTCCAAGAACATTTTCAGAAGTTTTGGCAGTGGTCGTCGCTATCTGAAGGATCAGAGGCATTCAAATTTTTCATTATCTGGATGACATTCTCCCTCAGGTCACGTCAAAGTCCCTCCTTCAACAGCACGGGCTGATAACCGGCAGCACGATCAGACGATTCGGTTGGTTAATCAACCGTCACAAGAAGTCTGTTGCAGCCGGCTCAAGTCCTAGAGTATCTAGGAATGCAATTCGACACTACCCAAGTTTGTGTATTGTTGCCTCTTAGGAAGTTTGTGGAAGTTCAGAACAAGTCAGGAATAGTAATGACCAGGCAATTCCTGATGGCCAAGAAGTGTATGCAGTACCTGGGCCTGTTGTCATCCACAATCCAGGTAGTACCTTGGGCCAGATTACGGAAGGGGAGATTTCAATACAATTGTCTCCATCAATGGGATTGCCACTCATTAGCCTGGAAGATCTACCATTCAGTACCAATAAAACTGTCTTTTATATGGTGGAAGATATCTCAGAATCTATACCGCGGGGTGCCTCTCGAACCTCCAGTTCCAGTAGTGCGCACTACAGATGCCAGCCTAGTAGACCGGAGAGCTCATTCTTTAGGCAAACAAGTACAGGGCAAATGAGAAGCATTTCTATCTCAGCGTTCAAACCTGTTAGAATTAGAGGCCTTTCAGCACGCTCTAGTAGCCTTCCAATCGATGTTGTAAAGGGGGCAGTCAAAGTCTTTTCCGACAACAAACCATGGTAGCCTACGTGGCCCGGCAAGGGGGCATCAGGAGCCTTCCACTTCTCAGAGTAGCATGCCAGATTGTTTCCTAAGCAGCAGCATACCTTCTGGGTCCACAAAACAAGCTGGTGGATCAACTGAGTCGGAGATCCTTGGATTTGAACGAACGGGGCTTGTATCCCAGATACCTGTTCAAAATCTTCAGGGTCTGGGGGGCCTCAATCATAGATTAGGTGACATTGGAGGAGAACTCTCAGATTACGTGTCATTTCTCCCAAAGGTGGCACTCACAGGCTCTAGGCTAGGATGCTCTATCCATTCCATGGGACTTTCCCTTAGTCTGTGGTTTCTCCACTCTTGCTAATCCTCAGAGTTATAATGAAGAACAGGAGCAGATAACAGCAATAGCGGTGTGGCCCTTCTGGCCCAGAAGACCATGGTGTTTACTAACATAGAAAATGAAGATGTGTCACCCCAATTCCTCTGCCTTCTCACAAAGATTTTCTGCTGTAGAACAAGCAGTTTAACCCGAAGCCTGGGAAACTGAAGTTGATGGCGTGGAGGTTGGGAGGAGATCTATAGAGCATTTAGTCAAGAGAAGACTACCAATAATTCTTTATTATAGGATATATAAAGCCTGTTGTCACTTCTCTGCAGGGAAGAGCTGGGATCTGAGGTCACCCTCATTCTCTAACATATTGGAATTTTTCCAGGAAGATCTGGGCAAGGGTTTAGCGTATAGCTCCTTAAAAGTTTCAAGTCTGCCCTGTCAGCTATGTTTAACAAAGATGGGCCTTGGATCCTCTAGTAATGCGCTCCTTAAAGGCAGCAATGAAGATCAGGTCTCCAATAAATCTTTTTCCAAAGTGGGACCTGCCTTTAGTTCTGAAAACCTTATTAACACCTCCTATTGGTCCGGTGTCATCATGCTCCTTTTCTCAGTGCAATATTGTGATGACAATTGCATCAGCCAGATGGGTGTCTGAACTGTGTGCTTTCTCAGCCAGGGAGCCGTATTGCCTAATACTTCAAGATGAAATAGTACTCAGACCGGTCCCAAGCTTTCTTCCAAAAGTAGCATCAGCTTGGCATATGAATTGGGAATCAGTCTTATCGGCTTTCCCGGATACTAACTCGAAAGATGAATGGACTAGGCTGGATCTAGTGCAGGCCTTATCAATATACCTAGAGCGAACTAAGGATTTCTGGAAACAAGATCAGCTCTTCATCTTTCCTGAGGTCTCCAGGAAAGGCATGGCTATGCCACCTAGAATGGTGTCTTCATAGATCGTATAGACTATCCAGATGGCATATAGAGAGTCGGGATATCCTCAGCCATTGGAGGTCAAAGCGCATTCTATGAGAGGCAGGGCAGATTCCTGTGCATCATATGCTAAGGTGTCAGCAGAAGCAGTGTGCAGGGCAGCTAGCTGGAGTGCAACTAATACTTTCATTTAGCACTACAGAGTGAATGTAACTCTGACGGCATCGGAAGCTTTTGGGTCTACTGCTCTGTCGGCGGCTGTCGGCCATTAAAATAATTGATATCTGTTTATGATTCTGGCTATTTGTGTCTTTCCCTCCCCTTATGTGGTTGATTGCTTAATTACGTCCCATAGTAGGCTGACACGAGGAGGTCCAGGAATAGGGAAAATTGTTTTTCATACTTAACGTAATTTTCCTTTCCTGGATCCTCCTCATATCAGCCAAGGAACTCCCACCCAAAGTCCGTCGCGAGGTGGGTAAACTGAACACTGCATATGGGCAGACAGCCGCCTCTTATAGGCTGGGAAAGAGGTTGTCCTGGAGTGGTCAGAGGGGGCGGAGCTGACCCATAGTAGGCTGACATGAGGAGGATCCAGGAAAGGAAAATTACGGTAAGTATTAAAAACAATTTCCCCTAATATATATCACACTGTGTATATTAATACACTGCCTACACGCCACTAACTAACCTGCCTAATCTAGCTTAAGTTAGCTCAAGTCTCCACTCCAGCACACTACATGTGACCACCGTGTAAGCAGCCTTATATTGTGTGGGACGTGGACTTAGCCCCCTTGGCCCTGATTGGCCAAAGGCACCCTGCCTTTGGCCAATCATGGCTCTCACAGCAGATTGCACTGTTGTTGGCCAAAGCATGGAGGTCAAGTGCATACTTTGGCCAATCATCAGCCGCCAATGCACTGCGATCTTGCAGTGCATTATGGGGCATTCTGCAGTGCTCAAATTTGCCGTGAACACCCCATAATGTTTGCTGTTCGGCGAATGAACAAACACCCGATGTTCGTCTCGAACGTACATTCAACTCGAACATCGGGACCATTCTTAGCGGGGACATTCCCACCAAGTATGAAAGAGTGATTCCACATGGCCACATCCTCTAAAACAAAGAGGGGATGTGCCCGGGAAGATTTTTGCTAATCGGGAGGGCACCCAATACCATCTTGTAATGATTTTCACACTTCCCTCGATCAGGGAAGCATTTACAATTCCTTTCGATGCTCTTTGGAAAAGTCTGTCAGGTGTCGATCTCCCAGTTGATCTCCAAATGCTGGGTTTTATTGTTTACCACTGCACATGAAACCTTGTGTTTTGATTTACCTAAATATAAAAGGTAATCAAATTCTGCTATTATATCCATTATATATTAATATATATTAATATGTAGCATATGTCCACTTTCTCAATATAATATGATCCAGATTCCAGGCCCACTTTTATCTAAAATTGACTATCCTTTTTACATACAAATTGCAGCTAACGCTGTCTTTTTTAGAGATGTACTGAATGATCTTTTAATGTCCTGAAATAACCATTAGCAAAACTATTTCCAGTTGTTATTACCAGGTACCATTTAAATTATAAAAATCTGAGTGAAACACATTGCAGCTTTTAAACTGTTCTATTTTAAACATAATTGTATGTTTCTTATCTTACTCTGAACTGCAGACAGGATTTTAATAATATTTATTTTCTTTGTTCTGACCTCTACATTCTGGTAAAAATGAACATATATTATTCTTTGTTTTAGCAACTGGATGCAGGCATTCTTGGTGCCTCATCTATTTTATTATGTAAAATTACTTATCCAGCAGCAAATTCTCTAAGGCCCGAAGCTCAAGGACTGTAGAGTCATTTATATAATGAATCCCAGAGTGAAAGTAATTCATCTGGGGACAGAATGTACTGTAATTGAAACTAACAAGGGAGGTTTAGACAGAAAATACATTTCTAATATTTGTCAATCTACTTTCTGCAGTATTAGCTTTTTATGGCATCTAGACACATAAAATGCAGAGCAATAAATGCTGGAACAGGATGCATAAATGAAGCAGTCTGGTTTTATTCTCCTTGTTTCCCTTTGCTACTTTGGGTTTATGTAAACAACACAAAGCCTATTTATAGAAGCTATAAATACAACTGGGCAAACAGATGATTTAAAGAATCGCTTGTTTCTGAGTTCTAGCTTGTAGCGTGGTTTGTTCTACCGAATCTGCCTATGAGATTAGATTGAAAAGTGCTGACCGGGTCAGGAGAATCAACACTTTGCAAATGTTTACATGCAGATATTTCTGATGCAGTTCAGGAATTAAGGCAAATGTGAATTAAACGTTGTATGATTCTCTGTTAAACTGGATAAATCTGCAAACATATAGTATATACAAATAAATATATTAAACAATATAAATATAGTAAATTTATAAAAAAAATATGCAGTTTGCTGATTCATATATTTTATAGGCGTCTTTAGCACTGTTTAATATACAAGTAAAACCTTGGTTTAAGAGTAACTTGGTTTGAGAGCGTTTTGCAAGACAAGCACATTTTTTTAATAAAGTTTTAGTTGATATACAAGCAATGTCTTGATATACAAGTAGCATCACATCACAATTGAGTATAAAAAAGAGAAGAGAGGCACCTTCTAAGTGTAGCAATATGGTTACATTTAAAGAAAGTAC
Organism: Glandirana rugosa; assembly: GCA_018402905.1. Classification (NCBI taxonomy): domain Eukaryota; kingdom Metazoa; phylum Chordata; class Amphibia; order Anura; family Ranidae; genus Glandirana; species Glandirana rugosa. Next base: position 13,633 of record BLSH010465980.1, read on the forward strand.
AACATTTAGCAACTCTCATGGTTGATGATTAAAAGAGGCACATCTAAGTATGCAGACATTTGGGGTAAAGCTGTCCACATAGACCATCCTCCGCACCACCATCAACGATATCCCTTTCACGCTGCACTCCATGAGCGTTTCAAGCTTTGCTTTCAGATCGCTCTACTGCATGGTAGTCTTCCCCGTCAGGACTGCAGACTGATAGCGGTGAGAGCTGGCAGTGCATAGGATGGTCTGTGTGGACAGCTTTACCCCGAATGCCTGCATACTTAAATGTGCCTCTTTTAATCATCAACCATGTGAGTTGCTATATTTTGTACCTTCATTAAATGTAACCATATTGCTACACTTTGAAGGTGCCTTTCTTCTCTTTTATACTTTGTATTGCCTGCTTGATTTTGCTCCTAATCCCCTTGTGGTGGCTGCCATTTGTGGATGGACATTTTATGGCTACACAATCTATCACATTGCTTAAATATTTTTATATCGTCCAGACGAAGCTACGCTATGTAGTATAGCGAAACGCGTTGACGTCACGAGCGTCACGTGACGTCACGGAAGTCAGACGCGAACCCTGGTACAGGATCAGCCCAGAACCCACGACGCGTGCACTGCAGTAGAGTATACAGCGTCTTCAGCGCCTCCAACATTCCGGAATCAGACACGCAAGAAGTGCTGACTACAGCGGTCCCACACTACATGCGTAGTCCTGCATTTTGGGAACAGGGGATCAAGTGGTGTTACAATGGGCTGCTGGATGGACATCACATCTTGGTCTGACAAGCCAAGTGATTAGCGGTGAATTGGGAGCTGTAACATGACCTTCTCAATGGTGGACTTGGACTGCGGTGTTTGGAGCTTTTTACTTGCCACATTATGTGCTATATATGACACCTACACTCATCACCCTAATAGTCATTGGGCTTCTCTCATCTTATGAATCACCTACACTCCCTGCTATCCCGGTGAGCACACTCAGCCCCCATCTATTAAGCAAGGACCCAACCTGGATATAAAACCACACCAGTCCAGGTGGTAACTACATTTAGTCACAACCACATGAGGTGGCTCTTTGTCTTTACAGACTTTAACCCTTAACTAGGAGGACTACTCGGTTCTACTAATTCCACAACTTAGTGAGACTACTCCTGATACATTCAAATTGGACTCCTTAAGTCAATTGTGGAACTCCATTCTTCTAGGGGTTGACCTCCATCCCCCACTGTGGCCATAAAACACATCCACCAGGTTTCATCTAGTTCTCACTGAGAGACCACACCTGACATTCTTTTTTGATATATTCCCTGTGACCGTTCAGGTCCCTTCTGAGTGGTCCCAGTATTTCACCAGGGTACAGTATACCAGAGTTATCCCCATACCAGAATCTTCTGGAAGGACATTTACTACTTGGCTAATATACAGGGTACTAGTGCACTAGTCCGTTGAAATCTTCTATGCGTCCGGACACTGTTTTAACTTGTCTTGTCCCCCCATGTGTGTGTTCTATAGTGTGTTGTCTGTGTGGCCCAGGAGCCCCTCGGACTCCATATGGGCGTAGTGATGTAATCTCCATACACTCGTATCAAGTTCATTATGTATTGTAATATCTTATTTATTAAATTATTAAAGTGATTTATTATATTCTTATTTATTGGTTAGCACTGCCCACCCCTTATTAATTAACCTCTTGGTCCTTTGTGGTCTTCACAAGGACATTCTTGCTGCATATTGATGTTTTTCTGGTTATGATAAAGGGCACCATCGTAGGTGAGCGGCATGAGTAAATGCACCCATTAAATTAACACCCTACCTGTCATTTGTTCTTTATAGTAATATTTTTATATGACCCATAAAGTGAAGGACTTATGAACAAATGGTTATGGAACAAATCATATGAGTTTCCATTAGTTCTTATGGGAAAATTTGCTTTGATATACAAGTGCTTTGGATTACAAGCATGTTTCCGGAACAAATTATGCTTGCAGTCCAAGGTTTAACTGTATTTGGTATTATTAAAGGCCAACTAAACTTTCAGTTTAAATCCACTAAATAAATTGTAGGTGCGACACAACCAAATGAGGGTCACAGGGTTAGTCTGCAGCCACATAAGAAAAGACTGTCCTTTGCCAGCATGCTTTAGGGAAGAACCCATGATCTCTGTATGAAAGAAGAGGTCTCTCTGCACAGGTCTAACATGCCCTTGCTGATTACTATTATAATTATGCAGGATTTATATAGCGCTAACAGTTTGAGCAGCACTTTACAACATGAGGGCAGACATTGTAGCTACAAAACAATTCAATACAGGAGGAATCAAAGGGCACTGCTTGTTAGAGCTTACAATATAGGAAGGGGGGTCAAGTGATACAAAAGGTAATAGCTGTGGGGGGTGAGCTTATGGAAAAAATAAAACTACAGTTGTTAGGTGTGAACAGAATAGGCTTCTCTGATGAAGAGGGTTTTCAGGGATCACCTAAAAGCTAACAGAGTAGGAGATAATTTGACAGATTGGGGTAGGGAATTCCATTGGATGGGAGAGGCTCAGAAAAAGTCCTGGAGATGAGCATGGGAGGAAGTCTTGGGACAAGCGAAGAGAACAATTTGGTTGGTATTTTGGGACTAGGTTAGTGATGTAGCTGGGGGCCAAAGTTGTGAATGGCTTTGTAAGTAATAGATTCAGACCTATAGCTCTGGAAAGGGTGCATCAGATCTTTTCAGAGAAACCATATGTTCATTTCTACAGCATACTGGCAGGGACAACTTTTCTACTGTAGTTGCTTTCTAAAGAAAACAAACTGTATGGACACCTTTTGTTGTGTACAATGGCTGTTTTTATTTTTTTTTTAAACAAATTCTAAGAATTTGCACAATGTTCCTAGTAAAACATGGATGCCACCTAAATTAGCTCATTAGATGTACCATATCAAACAACCGGGAAATATGAGGAATGGCCTATGGGACTTTTAAGGTAGAGAAAATATTAGAGGAGACCTCATTGCTAGTAGAACTATTTTACTTTGACTAATAGCAGTTAAAAAATGTCATTCAACACAAATATAGGTCATCCAGTGACTTCAACACCTTTCAGACCACAATCCATCAAATACATTTCAATATATTAAAAAGAGGTTTTGGTTGTGAATGATGAAAGTCCCCAGTTCAGGGAGGGGGAGGAGCCTGAGTATGGCGCCAGCCAGGAGCCGACGCTGAGCCTAGGAGAGGACCTATCCTGTGCGACTGCCTAGCTAAGGCAAAATGCGGGCGAACTGCCGGCCTGCTCATGCCTGAATCCCCCCCGCCACACGGACTATCTACATCGGCGATCCGCTCATAGAGCAGTGTTCTTCTGGAGCAGCAGACTTGGGGAAACTCGGAGATGAGCGTGAGCTGGTGGGAGGGGTGATCAGAGCCAAGCTGAGTGGTGGTGGCTGGATGGCTGGAAGGTGGGTCGGGTGCATCTGGTCCACTGGTGGATTTGTGGATCCCAGGACTGTGGCATCCCCCGCCACCCGCAGCGTATGGATCTGTGATCTACTCATAGAGCGGTGGACACCCGAAAAAGCAACAGCACCCGGGCACCTCGGTGAGGCATGGAGCCATGACAGGAGGGAAGAGCGGAGCTGCGCAAGGCCACGGCAGCTGGAGGGTCCATAAGTGCCCCAGGATTGAAAGGTACTGGTGGAGGAAAAGTGAAGAGAATGCCAGGGGGTGTTGGTAGAACCTAATAAGGAACCTCCGTTTCTGGTTTCGCCAACAGGGTGTGGGAAGATCTAGTGAGAGGAGACCCCCCTCATATACATTCGGTAGACCGAGGAGAGAGTTCTTTTTTGGGAGAAGAAGAGAAGGAAAAAAAAGGAGACCACATCATAAAGCTTAATACAGTGTGTTTGCCTTGCTTAGAGTGGAGACCATTGGAACGGTGAGTGACTATACTGCATATTTTTTATGTTATCTCAGTGGAGGGAGAAGCTAGTTGCACTGGAAATGCTGATAGATCACACTGTTATTGACTGTTATTAATGGAACCCCCTACCAAAGCTCCAGCATGAAGAGCGAACTGTGAGTTGTTACGTTTTTCCTTTTGTTTTTGTCCTCTTAAGCGGTCGTCAGACCGAGGTAAAACTATATCTCAGAAACTAGTATGGGTGTTGTCTCCGCTCAGAGTGGATACCATTTGAATGGAAAGTGACTTTGTTTTACAATCCATAAGTTGTTTCATTGGTTGGAGAAATAGCCTGTGCTGGAAACCGCTGAAAGACTGTATTGTTACTAACATTAGATATAATCAAAGCCCAACAGGCAGATTGAGCTGTGATTCTCCTTCTCCTGTTTCTTTTTCATTGCTACTGTTTTTTTTCCCATAAAGAAGTGAATATATAATAAAAACAATATGAGGGGTAAACCGGTGAAGGGAGCAGGGGTGACCCCTTCTAAAGTCACTGCCAGCCCAAATGCGATAAAAAAATTCATGGTACAGGAAGATGGGCAAAGTAGCCCTGCAAAACAACAAGGGGCAAAACGTAAACAAAAAGATGGGAGTATCAAAGGCGCACAAAGTAGACAGTCACTGGGAACAGAAACCACAGATTTGTTGACGGGGGATCAGCAAAGTATAAATGATGAAGAACAAACAAAGACTCAGATACCAACAAAACCAGAAATGGCTGAAATATTCCAGTGGCTTGAGCATTCACTTAAAGGGGATATAGCCACCCTACATAAGGACTTGAGTCAGATATTAAAAAGAGTGGAGGAAACAGAAGACAAACTAGAAAATCAAGCAGGCGAAATTTGGAAACAAAAAGAGCAATTGAACATAGTGCAAAGGGAGCAGCGGAACATGGGGTATAAATTGGAATACCAAGGCAACCGCAGCAGAAGAAAAAAATGAAAGAATCCGAGACATACCAAAAAAAGCAAAAGAAGAGGATCTGCAAAGTGTCATGGACAAAGTGTTCGTCCCAATGTTGGGGAAATCAGCCACTGAGTAGATTGAAATCGAAAGAGTGCACAGGATTAGGAAATCTGTCAACTTGGGGAAAGAAGTACCCCATGACGTTATAGTCCATTTTCATAATTACAAAGATAGGAAAACGTTTAGCTAAACTCCTAAATAAGAAGAAATCTATTAACTTCATAGAAAAGATGCAAAATAGGGCCAGCGAAATGACATATAAAACAACAGAAATTGCTGAAACTTTCAACAATATTACAGAAAACTATACTCAGTTAAAAAAGCAGGGAATCCAGAATTACATAAACAAAGGAAAGAAAAAACTAAAGAATTCCTAAAAGAAGTCAACCTACCTCGAATAGCAGAAAAACCAGGTACTTGACTTGGAAGCCCCCAAAACAGTGGAAGACATTAAGGCAGCACTAACTAATACAGCATTAGGGAAAAGCCCAGGCCCTGATGGATTCTCAATATATTATTTTAGGAAATTTAAGGAGATACTCGGCCCTAAAATATGTAAGTACTTGAATGGAATTGGTGATAACTGGGAGGTGAGAAGCGAGGCCTTAATGGCTACAATCTCAATAATCCCAAAAGAGGGGAAAGATAAGACGCTCTGCTCAAGCTATAGACCAATCTCATTATAAAATGTGGATATTAAGCTTTTTTCAAAGGTGTTGGCTACCAGATTGAAGGAAGTGATAAAAGAGGTGGTCCATGGGGACCAGGTGGGGTTTGTCCCAGGTAGAGAGGGGAAAGATAATGGGATAAGAACGCTGTTGTTGATCCAAAAATTTAAGAGGGATGGACCACCCGGTCTGCTGCTGTCAATAGACGCTGAAAAGGCTTTTGACAGGGTAGACTGGGGCTCATGACTCAAACATTAGAAGCGTATGTATGGGGGCAAGGATGATTCAGTTGATTACAGCCTTGTACAATCACCCTAAAGCTAGGGTAAGAGTAAATGGAACTTTGTCCCCTGCCTTTGAAATGCAAAATGGGACACGTCAGGGGTGTCCCCTCTCCCCATTATTCTTTGTTCTGTCAATGGAGCCCCTCCTTGCTCTCCCACTGTTGTATACTCAGCGGCCTTCCCAGAGCTCAGACCCGTATTGGTGGTGTGAAAAAGGGGTTGTTGGGGGGTTTGTAAAGTCCCCGAAGCCTCTGGGGGCTCCTAATGAGAACAGTTGATAGCGATGGATGCTGCTGCCCTTGTACAGGCCTCAAGATGGCGGCTGTTCTTCTCCACAGTGGCTGTGGTGTGGCTTATCCGTATGATCGCCCTACTACTCGGTCAGACAGTAAGGGGAGGCTGTAGGGAGGCCGATGGAGTCACTCCAGCCGTGTGCCTGTTCAACAGGCGCCCAGATGGTGCTGGATGAAGTGGGATGGCAGGAGACCACCTTGCTGGAGGCGGTGATGCGGCCTATATATTTTGACTCCTCACTATCCAGCTGCTCAGTAAGAGGGGCCCACAGGGAGGCCGATGATGCCACCCCGGCTGGGTGCCTGGGCAGCCGGAACCCGGATGGCGCTGGATGACACGGGGCCTATAAGATGGCTGCAAGATGGCAGCCGTTTTCTTTGTAAGTGGCTGTGATGCGGCCTAGTCTCTCGATCGCCCCACTAAGCGGCTATACAGCGAGAGGAAGCTGTCGGGAGGCTTTGGAGGACACCCCGGCCATGTAACTGATCCGATGGAGCCCAGATGGCGACTAATGAAGCAGGGCCTTTGTAACGGCTGCAAGATGGCGGCCGTGTTCTTTGCCGGTGACTGGGACGAGGCTTAGCCGCTCGATCACCTCACTAAACAGCCTGGCAGCCAGAGGAGACTTTAGGGAGGTCTGTAGGGTCACCCCTGCCGTGATCCTGAGCAGATGGAGCCCGGATGGCACTGGATAGAGCGGGGCCTGTGTGGCGGCTGCAAGATGGCGGCCCCGTTCCTTGCCGGTGGCTGCAAAGCAGCCCAGTCGTTCGGTTGCCTCACTAACCAGTCTGGGAGCCAGAGGAGACCTTAGGGAGGTCTATAGTGTCACCCCTGCCATGTTCCTGATCAGATGAAGCCCGGATGGCGGTGGATAGAGCGGAGCCCTCATGATGGCGGCAAGATGGCGGACGCGACCTGGATGAGGTAAGATGCGGGAAGCTGCTCCTCGTCCCGCCGTGTAAACTGCACGATTTGCCTATGTGGCGGATGGTAGATGGAGCTTCCTGGGCGCTGGTAGAAGAAGTAGATTGTTCTCACCCGATCCCTCTGCACCCAGACAGCTGCCAGATGGATGTGGTGCTGTATCTGTGGGAAATGGCGCTGGTTCACCTCCGGAGGCCCTGTGGCTGCTTCTGTCACTCTGAGCCCTTCTGTATCGCAGGGCAGGGTGGGTAAGAACTTTAGGGGCAATAACTTTGGAGGTGGCTCCTGTGCTGGAATACTGCTGGTCAGTTGCTAATAGTTCCAGGCTGAGAGGAGAAGAGCAGTCAGGCGTCCATCACTGACTGCGGCCGGCCACGCCCCCCGGAATATTTTGGGAAGTTAACTTTAAGTGTTTAGCACGGTGGTATTTAACCCCCGATAGAGTGGCGAGATTTTAAAAGGAGAAGTTGGCACTCTGTTGGCGGGGATGCAAGGTCGATGGGACAATGGCCCATTTATGGTGGGAATGTCCCAGGATTAGCGTATATTGGAACAGGGTGTTAAAGTTAATAAAAAGGATAACGGGGATTGAGATCCCAATGGACCGATGGGGATGTCTGTTTCACGGGGGGAATGAAAGCTATTAAACAGTATGTAAAGACAGTGCCACATCTCCTGAACGCAGCAAAGGGTTTAATACCTAGATACTGGCAAAAAATGGAAATTCCCTCACTAAACGAATGGTGCAATAAGGTGGAGGAGACATTTAGCATGGAATATCTGAAAAGTGAGGTGAAGACACAGAGGAATGGTTAGGGAAATGGGGCAGATGGGTAAGTTTCAAAAAGTCAAAGGAATATATCGAGCTAATGGTATCTGAAATAAACACTGGGTAGAACCAAGAGATGGGAGGTGGGAGACCGAGGGAGAATGGGGGAGGGGGGGTAGCAGGGGGCAGGGGGTTGGGTCTGGGGGAATAAGCATATATTTCTGAAGTGGAAGTAATGTTTTTTTTTAACTATAATGTTTATGACATATTTCTCTTTTCCTACTTTTTTTTATATGGAAAACAATAAAGAAATAATAATATTAGTTTTTTTTTAAAACTTCTACATATATCCAACAATGATGGAGAAGCATTGAGCCTTAACTAGAGTTGAGCGAACTTCTGGAAGTCCGAGTTCTGCGTGTTCGGCCGAACTTCGGGACAAAGTCCGGGTTCGGGTACGGACAGAACCCGAACTTTGTCCCGGACCCCGAACCCCATTGAAATCAATGGGGCCCGAACTTTTAGGCACAAAAATGGCTGTAAAAAAGTCCTGGAAAGTCCTAGAGGTCTGCAAAAGGAAGGAAATGGGGGTAAGGGTGGAACAAGTGCCCTACAAAGAAATGGGGACAGGGAAATAGCTAAAAGCATTTAAAAAAAAAATAAAAACATAAAAAAATCAAAAATGGAGGTGGATGTGGACCATCTTCAAACTGTGTCTGAAAAGTATTAATTAACAGTAGAAGCCATATCACTGTTCTAAAATCATCTTCAAACTGTGTCAAAAAAGTATAAATAAGCTGGGAGAACCCATATCACTGTTCTGCAAACATCTGGAAACTGTGTGTAACACTTTAAATAAAACCGGGAAAAACCATACTACTGTTCTGCAAACATCTGGAAACTGTGTGAAACACTTTAACTAAAACCGGGCGAACCCATATCACTGTTCTGCAAACATCTGGAAACTGTGTGTGACACTTTAACTAAAACTGGGACAAACTGTTCTGCAAACATCTGGAAACTGTGTGTAACACTTTAAATAAAACCGGGACAAACTGAACTACTGTTCTGCAAACATCTGGAAACTGTGTGTAACACTTTAAATAAAACCGGGACAAACTGAACTACTGTTC
>BLSH010465980.1:22906-35422 GCA_018402905.1 Glandirana rugosa
AAATAAATTTCACAATGTGTGTCAAAGGTCTACAAACGTGGACAAACAGAACTACTGTTCTGCAAACATCTGGAAACTGTGTGCAACACTTTAACTAAAACCGGGCGAACCCATATCACTGTTCTGCAAACATCTGGAAACTGTGTGTGAGACTTTAACTAAAACGGGACAAACTGTTCTGCAAACATCTGGAAACTGTGTGTAACACTTTAAATAAAACCGGGACAAACTGAACTACTGTTCTGCAAACATATGGAAACTGTGTGTAACACTTTAAATAAAATCGGGACAAACAGAACTACTGTTCTGCAAACATCTGGAAACTGTGTGTAACACTTTAAATAAAACCGGGACAAACAGAACTACTGTTCAGCAAACATCTGGAAACTGTGTGTAACACTTTAAATGATATCACTGTTCTAAAATCATCTAAAAACTCTATGTGAAACTATAGCAGAGCGAAACCATATCCCTGTTCTTCTCTCTGCTACAGTTTCACACACAGTTTCCAGATGTTTGCAGAACAGTTTCTCCCGGTTTTATTTAAAGTGTTACACACAGTTTCCAGATGTTTGCAGAACAGTAATTCTGTTTGTCCCGGTTTTATTTAAAGTGTTACACACAGTTTCCAGATGTTTGCAGAACAGTAGTTCAGTTTGTCCCAGTTTTGGTTAAAGTGTTACACACAGTTTCCAGATGTTTGCAGAACAGTTTGTCCCGGTTTTAGTTAAAGTGTCACACACAATTTCCAGATGTTTGCAGGACAGTAGTTCTGTTTGTCCCAGTTTTAGTTAAAGTGTTACACACAGTTTCCAGATGTTTGCAGAACAGTTTGTCCCGGTTTTAGTTAAAGTGTCACACACAGTTTCCAGATGTTTGCAGAACAGTCTGTCCCGGTTTTAGTTAAAGTGTCACACACAGTTTCCAGATGTTTGCAGAACAGTGATATGGGTTCGCCCGGTTTTAGTTAAAGTGTTACACACAGTTTCCAGATGTTTGCAGAACAGTAGTATGGTTTCTCCCGGTTACACACAGTTTCCAGATGTTTGCAGAACAGTAGTATGGTTTTTCCCGGTTTTAGTTGAAGTGTTACACACAGTTTACAGATGTTTGCAGAACAGTGATATGGGTTCTCTCGGCTTATTTATACTTTTTTGACACAGTTTGAAGATGATTTTAGAACAGTGATATGGCTTCTACCGTTAATTAATACTTTTCAGACACAGTTTGAAGATGATCCACATCCACCTCCATTTTTGATTTTTTTATGTTTTTATTTTTTTTAAATATTTAAAGTTATTTCCCTGTCCCCATTTCTTTGTAGGGCACTTGTCCAACCCTTATCCCCATTTTCCTTCCTTTTGCAGACCTCTAGGACTTTCCTGGACTTTTTTACAGCAATTTTCAGAACTTTTAGTAAAATTACCAGAACCCCCGGACCCGAACCCGGACTTTTTTTGAAAAGTCCAAGTTCGGGTCCGGGTCCCAGACACCCCAAAGTTCGGTACGGACCCGAACTTTACAGTCCGGGTTCGCTCAACACTAGTCTTAACACATTTCATCAATAAAGTTCACTTCTTGAGGACAAAAATAGGAGAGGTCTACTACTACCTTAGGACACAGCTGATCACAGATCTGTGTAAAGAGCCAATCACAGCGGCTCTTTACCACACGATCAGCTGTGTTACAATTACAATTTAATAGGCTTCCATATTTCTATGGTGCTGTCTCCTCCCTGTGTGGGTAAAGCTTCCTGTGCTAAAGCATGAATGCATTTCTCAAAAGAAGGTGCTCCATCTTCCAGGTGCATCCACAAATGTGATAACGGCGCACATGCACAATGACATCATTAAAAAGAGAAAGTGCCTTTAAGTGCAGTATGACTTTTTTTATTCAGTATTTAAAAGATTAAAAACACTCACACGTGTGATTAAAAAACAAGCTCGCATCAGATCACAACCGCTTAGCAAGAAAAATCCACCTGGCTGGATCCACGTGAAGTCTGCGCTGTCCCGCAGCATTAGGACTGGATGTCAAGTAAGATGGCTCCTATGCTTCCAGGACTACTGTGGAACACACCCTAGGTGGAATGACATCACACAGTGGGGACCGGTAAGGCGTTTTAAAACATGCATTCCTTTGTCAAACTAACGCCCAACAGTAAGAGGGACACATTTTATAGTGGAATCGCCGTGGGACAAAAGATCCTAGCGGAACCTTGACAAACTCAAAATAGCGCAATCTATACAAAATGCATATAATACCATTAGAATTGAGTGTTAAACATATAAGAAATAAATGTGAGTATGACAAACAAAATATGACCGAGCTAAAACTTAACTCAAAATGCGAAAAGTGACACAGCAGCAAACATAAAGTGAAAATTCTTCACTTAATAAAACATAAAAACAAAACAATATTGCGCTTGTGTATACATGTATAAAGGCTTGTGATTGAATTAAAATAAAATTATACCACATAAACGTTTAAATAACTATTGATAAAGTCCATTTATTAAATCATCCAGTGAGTTTGTGAATATACATATGTTTGATAATCCAAACAATGGCTGTGCAAAAAATTGATTGTGGATAGCATCCACCATATACCAACGCCAATGTGTGAATTCAACCTCCACCTGTTAGGATATCCTCTTCCCTGAGCCCCATGACCACCTATTACGGGGGGCCAGGGAATGCTTGTGTGGATACCGCCTCCACTAGGCTCCAAAGGGCAATCTGTTCGCAGCCATGGTCAGTTCCAGTTCCACTAGCCAATTGCAGCAAATCGGTAGGAATAAAAGAACCACAATAGTGTAATCCCGTTTAACCACTTCCTTACTGGGCACTTAAACCCCCCTCCTGCCCGAACCAATTTTCAGTTTTCAGCGCTGTCGCTCTTTGAATGACAATTGCGCGGTCGTGCGACGTTGTACCCAAACAAAATTTGCGTCCTTTTTTTCCCACAAATAGAGCTTTCTTTTGGTGGTATTTGATCCCCTCTGCGTCATTTCTGATCGCCGCTATAAACAAAAAAAGAGCGACAATTTTGAAAAAAAAACAATATTTTTTACTTTTTGCTATAATAAATATCCAAAAATAAAAAATAAAAAAACAAATTTATTCATCAGTTTTGACCGATTTATATTCTTCTACATATTTTTGGTAAAAAAAAATCGCAATCGGCGTTTATTGATTGGGTTGCGCAAAAGTTATAGCGCCTACAAACTATGGACATTGATTTATGGCGTTTTTATTTATTTATTTATTTTTACTAGTAATGGCGGCGATCTGCGATTTTTATCGGGACTGCGATATCGGGGCGGACATGTCGGACGTTTTTGACACATTTTTGGGACCAATGACATTTATACAGCGATCAGAAATTTAAATGTCCACTGATTACTGTATAAATGTCATTGGCAGTGAAGGGGTTAACCTGCAGGGGGCAGTGAAGGGGTTAACAAATGTTCCCTGGGTGTGTTCTAACTGTGGGGGGGTGGGGCTGGTCGGGACATGACAGATCTAACTGATCCCAGTGACAGGGATCAGTAGATCTGCTTGTCCCCTGTCACTGAACGGGGAACCGCCGTGTTTACTTCGGCGGTTCCCCGTTCCTCCTCTCTGAAGGGAGATCGCGGGTCTCCGGCGGACATCGGGTCCGCCCGACCCCGCGGGCACGCTCCCGCGGGCGCGAGCGCGCCCAGCACAAGCCAAATGGGAGGACGTCTATTGACGTCCTCCCGGCATTTTAGAGCCGCGCTGTAGCCGTCATTCGAAGTTAAAAGACAATCAGTTTAATATAAAATATTGCACTAACAATTAGCCACGTAAAAAGAAAGCAGACATCAGTGTGTACAACTTGCGATAACCTGGAGACAGCACTTCCACCCGACCGGTTTCGTCACAATAGGGACTTCTTCTGCGGCATAGGTGCATGTCTCCATCACCGCAATAAATATCCAAACATCAGGACAAAGCTTATCCTCTGACCTGCTTCGCACATGCTCTGTCCTCCCAAATCCAAGCCTCGTTACAAAAAACGGAAGTGCGTGTCATTGCAACTTCCTTCCCTAATCTTTGTGCGTTTTGCCGTCATACCTCCACGCCGCGTAATGAGGTGTGGAGGGCATCTCACTAAAGTGGCCAAAGCAAGGATTCACTTATTTGCTACAAAAACGGAGCGCCACATTATCAATTCATAAAAGGGAAGTACGAAAAAAAGCTACCTGGGCGGACGTCCTGCGTTCGTTTCAAAATTTTATTTATATAAAACAAACATCAACTATTTATTTATAAAAAGGGGAAGATTTGTAAAAACATCCCAGAAACAATGTGAATATATGAAGGGGACCATAAACATATATAAAGCAAAAAAATATATATAAATAAAAAAAAAAAAAATAAAAAATAAATATAAATACAAAAATAAAAAAGTAAATACAAAAAATAAATAAATAAAAATAAATATAAAAATTAAAATACATAAGAATAAAAATACATAAATGTAAAAATAAAATAATAATATTAATAAAATAAAATATAAAAAAGATAAAAAAAATTGCTTAAAACTACTTATAACTTATTAAAAAGTATCTATAAAACAATTGACATCCAGATCAATATTAAGGCCAAAGGGCGAATAACTTTTAAGGTCCATTTTGATTCCATCTTAGACAGCTCCCTTACTTTAAGGCTGTGTACTCTATCATAGTGTCTTGATATACTATGATTTTTATATCCTTTCTGGATATTAGCCAAATGCTCGTTGAGTCTAACATTAAGTGCCCTCATGGTCCTGCCCACATATTGCAGCCTGCAAGGGCATTGCAATAGATACACGATATGCGTTGTCCTACAGGTGACAAAGGACTTAATGCTATATTTTTTTGAAGTAACGATACACACAAAGTCTGAAACTTTCATTTTTCGACACTAATTAACATTACTGGCCTGGCAATTACCACACCTAAAGAACCCAGTTAAGTTATGAAAAAGAGGTGCCCTTACTGGGGGGTCGATGATATTATGTAACATAATTCAAATACCATACATGCAAGAAGAACATAAATGGCAAGGCAGCGCTAAAAAAAGAGATGCACTTATTTCAAGTAATTGCTTTTAAAACAGGAGAACACAGTCCATAGTCCAAATTACACAAGATCCCAAGAGATGAATCATGAGAGTGTAGCTGGATCAGCTGTGAAGTGTTTGGAAAGGAAACAAACAACACCCGCGATGTGTCACAAAGTCCCACTCCCATAGGGATTGCACTCACCAAAGCCAATGGCCAAACATTGTCATGCCTGGCTGGACAGCGTTTAAAAGTCGTTGAATTCGGGGGGGCGTGGTTTGCAAGCACTGCAGATGGCAGCAGGTCTATAGAGCTCCTGCTGAAAGTGGAGGATTAATCAGCTACAGGACCCGATCCACAAGCAAAAAAGAGCCATAAAGTCAGATAACTCACCCTTTTCCACTGAAAGGATGTCCAGGAAAAGAAAAGAGGTCAGACAACCTCAAAAACAGACCGAGTTCTTCTTCTCTGGGATCAGAGGCCGCAATCAAGATGGCGCCCATTCGTCAGCTCAGGGAGAAGGAGAAGAAGGGAGCAGCAAAACAGCCTACTACACAGACCTCCCTGATGACAGCCCGGACCACCGATCGCCGGACACCTCACCCTCGCGAGGCTCTCCATGACCACCTAGCCCAGAAAGCACTAGCCCGGCGAAGGCGCGGATGCGCATGGATCGTGCTACGAACGATTGTGACGATGCAATGAACGATCGTGACGATGCAACAAACGAGCTGGTGAGTACGGGGGGTTTCTTCAGCCATGCACACCAGCACAGTGAGCAACTCAATAGCTGCCTTCCCTACAATCAACCAACCAGTGATTGACACTCTTCTAAAAGAGATGCTTGTGTCACTTCAGCAATCCCTACAAGCTGACATCTCCATTCTGACACATAAAATTTCCTCTGAACTAACCTCCCTGAGTGATAGAGTCCATAATGTGGAAAACGCAGTCAGCGATATAGCACACACAGTAAACGACTTGGTAGACGCAAACAAGGATGGGGCAGAGGGGAGAAAGTGGCTGCGCGCAAAAATTGCGTATCTAGAAGACCGAAGTAGACGCAATAATTTAAAACTAAGGGAGATCCCTGAAGAAATCCAACAACAAAATCTGAATCAACACGTCACCGATCTATTTCGCACTCTGCTCCCTGACCTTCAACCTATTGAACTTTTGATCGACCGTGTCCACCGCATCCCCAAGCCGGCATATCTACCGGAGAACATCCCTAGGGATGTGCTATTAAGAGTGCATTTTTACGCTACAAAGGATATGATATTGCGGAAGTCCAGGGCCCTAGGGAAACTTCCCAATCCATATGGGAATGTTCAGATTTACGCCGACTTGTCCAAATTCACTCTGGACCTCAGACGCAACCTTAATACTATAACCAAGGCGCTTCGCAATCATAATATTGCCTACAAGTGGGGTCACCCCACTAAACTGTCAATTGAAAGGAATGGCAAATTCATCACCATCCAGTCTTTAGGCCTCATACACACGCGCGTTTGTAGGTGTTTTTTTGCAGCTCTCCATGTTATTCAATGGCCCTCTAAAAACGCCAGCGTTTGTGGGCAGTAGAGGGCGTCGGCGTTAGTGAGCTGTAGCTAGAACGCGGGACCAGTGCTTTCTGAAGCTGCAGCGTCATGGCGTTTTTTGACGCCAAGCCGGCAAAACGCTCAATAACGTTGCTTAACATTGTATACACAGCATTAAGCCTCGTCAGGCTTTCTATACAAAATCAATGGTTCCCTATGGGAGCCCATTGATTTGAATAGAAGCCACACCAGAACCGCGGTGATCCGACTTGCGGCGCGACTTGTGTGCTAGGTGTCTTAAAAGGAAACCCCGCAAAAAAATTTGCATGGGGTCCCCCCTAGAGCATACCAGGCTCTTCAATCTGGCATGGATTTTAAGAGGAGCCCCCACGCCGAAAAAACGGCGTAGGGTCCCCCCCAAAATCCATACCAGACCCTTATCTGAGCACGAAGCCCAGCAGGCCAGGAATGGGGGTGGGGATGAGCAAGCGGCCCCCCCTCCTGGACCGTACCAGGCCGCATGCCCTCAACATGGGGAGTATGGGTGCTTTGGGGCAGGGCCTCCCACCCCAAAGCACCTTGTCCCCATGTTGATGGGGACAAGAGCCTCTTCCCGACAACCCTGGCCGTTGGTTGTCGGGTCTGCGGGCGGGGGCTTATCGGAATCTGGAAGCCCCCTTTAACAAGGGGGCCCCCAGATACCGGGCCCCCCACCCTATGTAAATGAGTATGGGGTACATCGTACCCCTACCCATTTACCTGGGGGAAAAAAGTGTACAAAAAAAAACACTACACAGCTTTTTAAAATATTTTTTATTATATCTGCTCTGGCATCTTCTCCCCTCTCTCCTTTCTTCGGCTCTTTTGCAGGGTCTTCTGTCTTCTGAGGGGTCTTCTGCGGGTCTTCTGCGGGGTTCTTCAGCTCTTTTGCTCTTTTGCTGCTGTCTCCCCAGCTAGCTTCTCCCGCTGCTGCTTCTTCTTCTTCTTCTTCCGCCCCAGGATATGACATCATGTGGGTGGAGCTGATGATGACGTCATTGTGTAGCCCCGCCCCATGCCAATATAAGGCAACCGCGCAGCACGGACCCGGCATTCGAGTGGAAGAGCGCGACGAGTCAACATCTCCAGAAGAAGGAGGAGAAGAAGAAGGAGAAAAAGAAGAAGAAGAAGCAGCGGCGGGAGAAGCTAGCCGGGGAGACAGCAGCAAAAGAGCAAAAGAGCTGAAGAACCCTGCAGAAGACCCTTCAGAAGACAGAAGACCCCGCAAAAGAGCCGAAGAAAGAAGAGAGTGGAGAAGATGCCGGAGCGGATATAATAAAATATTTTAAAAAGCTGTGTAGTGTTTTTTTTTGTACACTTTTTTCCCCCCAGGTAAATGGGTAGGGGTACGATGTACCCCATACTCATTTACATAGGATGGGGGGCCTGGCATCTGGGAGCCCCCTTGTTAAAGGGGGCTTCCAGATTCCAATAAGCCCCCGCCCGCAGACCCCGACAACCAACAGCCAGGGTTGTCGGGAAGAGGCTCTTGTCCCCATCAACATGGGGACAAGGTGCTTTGGGGTGGGGGGCGCAGAGCCCCCTGCCCCAAAGCACCCATACTCCCCATGTTGAGGGCATGCGGCCTGGTACGGTCCAGGAGGGGGGCCGCTTGCTCGTCCCCACCCCCTTTCCTGGCCTGCCAGGCTGCGGGCTCGGATAAGGGTCTGGTATGGATTTTGGGGGGGACCGTATGCCTTTTTTTTTGGCATGGGGGCTCCTCTTAAAATCCCTGCCAGATCGAAGAGCCTGGTATGCTCTGGGGGGGAACCCCACGCAAATTTTTTGCGGGGGTTCCCCTTTAAGACACGGCACACAAGTCGCGCCGCAAGTCGGATCACCGTGATCCGACTTCTGGTGCGGCTTCTATTCAAATCAATGGGCTCCCATAGGGAACCATTGATTTTGAATAGAGGCAGAAAACGCCGCAAAAAGCTGACGTGAAAAAACCTCCATTGACGTCAATGCAAAATGACAAGCAAAACGTCAGTTTTTTTCCCTGACGTCAGGCCCGGAGTTTTGCTTATTTTTCTGCAAACGCCCGTGTGTATGAGGCCTTAGAAGCAGGGTTGGAACTGCTCAAGGAGTGGGGTATTATTCCCAAACCTCCAGTCCCAAGCAATACCCGGAGACCTCCAAACCAGAACCAGCCACTGTGGCAAAAAACTAACCGCAACTTCAAACCCAAATTCTAATGGGTCACTTAAACACTATCCTCGATGCAATGACTCATCCTCCACTACATAGGTAGTGCTGAACCTGTTGAACTGTTTCCCCCAGATTACTACAAGCAGCTGCAACATATTTTCACCAGCTGCGCAGTTATGTTGTATGTTCACCTCTTGTTCCTATCTTCTCTTCCTTCCCTTTACCCACTGCACTCAACTGGAGACCCACGAGAGCGACCCGCAGACCAGAAGTTATTCATAGAATCTCTCACCATAGCGATGGACCTCATCAATGCCAAGGAAAGACCCTGTCACCCAACAGTGAGTAATTATCTCTTAAAGCGTCTCACTTTACACCATGGCTATCAAAGTCATCTCTATTAATGCCAAGGGCCTGAACCACCCGGCAAAGAGAGCATCCCTCTGGCAAACAGCGATCAAACTAGGTGGGGATGTAATTTGCGTCCAGGAAACCCACTTCAAAACACTGCCATCCCTACACTTGCCCACAAACTGTTCCCACACATTTACTTGGCAAACAGCTCAGAAAAGAAGCGTGGCGTGGCCATCATAATTAAAGAGACTATTGACTTTGAACCCATTCATGAAATTGCAGATGCAGAAGGCTACTACCTGATAATGATTTGCAAACTCAACGGCAATGGCACCCTGACTACGCTTTCTTGTCTTTATGCTCCTAACTCCCGCCAGATGACATTTCTCAAAAAACGTATCCGGAAAATACGGAAAAACCGAAAGGGTATGCTACTCATGTGCAGAGATTTTAATTTGGCACCAAATTTTCAAATGGACACGTCAAGCAGGCACAGCAGACACTCATCCCCAATGCAACAATATCTCATGGAGAATGATGTATACGATGATTGGCAATGTCATCACCCTACCGAAACCGACTATACATTTCACTCTGTGGCACATAACTCATACACAAATCAATCTTTTCCTAGCCGATAAACAATTGCTCCAACTGATATCCGAATCCAGCACCGCACCTATAACATGGTCGGACCACGCTCCAATCTGTCTAACTATTGCAGACCATAAGAGGCCCAAAACCCCCAATATTTGGAGGGGTAATGCATACCTCATGAAGTCTTCCCCCTATGCGGAAGAACTCCAAAGGTCATTGAAGGAATTCTTTAATATCAACAAAAGCTCAGTAGAAAAGTCCACTACTCTGTGGATGGCCCATAAGGCCTATAGTAGAGGAGTTTTTATTAAATTGGGAGCACAAGATAAGAGGAGGAGGGCGCAGCGTTTGGATGAGGTCACTAACTCCATCAAAGAGGTCGAAGCCGTAAACAAAAAAACACCCAATGCATCTCTCAACTTACAATTGTTAGCGTTACGGAAAGAACTTCCGGCACTACTATTAGACAAATTAGGCACACAGAAGGCTCAAAGCCATAGCTTACTCTACCAACAATAAAGCAGGGAAATGATTGACAGCACGTCTCCGTGCTGGACGTACTAAAGCCAAATCCCATTTATCTACTACCCTACTACCAAAGACAAAATAATGACCCCCACAAGGAATAGCAAACGAGTTCAGCGCATACTATGAATCCCTCTATAACGTGAAAGTATACCCAGAGACACCCCAACCCTCAAAGACAGAGATAAACAACTTCCTCGCGCAAATAAAACTTCCCAGCCTTTCTGCAGAGCAGATCCAAAGTCTGAATGCTCCCTTCACCCCGCAGGAAATATCCAAATGTATAGATTATCTCCCAAATCATAAAGCACCGGGCCCAGATGGCCTACCGGGCGAATACCTCAAACAATTCAAAGAAATACTCTCTCCCTACATGAGTGACCTCTTCAATGACGCATCAACCTCCTCTGCTTTTCCTCAAGAAATGCTAAAAGCTCTTATAATTGCACTCCCCAAGCCTGGCAAAGAACCGTCCTCTCCCCAAAATTTCCGACCTATTTCACTTTTAAATGCGGATATCAAGGTATATGCCAAGATCTTGGCATCTAGATTGATGAAATATATTCCCCTATTCATTCATCGAGACCAGACTAGTTTTGTCGCTAGTAGGCAATCAACAGATGCCACTAGGAGGTTAATCAATATTACACACCTGGCTAGGACCTCCGGAACGCCTCCTCTGCTCCTTTCATTGGACGCAGAGAAGGCGTTCGACAGAGTCCACTGGGGCTATCTACAGGCGGTTCTGGCTAAGTTTGGCTTCAATCATTGCACTCTACTCAGCACCCTCAGCAAATGTATTCATTGCAGATTCTATCTCCTCTTCATTTCATATCACCAATGGTACCCATCAGGGATGTCCCCTTTCTCCTGTAATCTTTGATTTAGCCATTGAACTCTTAGCAGAACATATATGGTCATATAAAAATATAACTGGACTAAAGATTGGCGATGAGTCGCATAAAATAGGCTTATTTGCTGACGACATTGTCCTAATCATGACTAACCCCTACACCTCCCTGCCAGCCGCACACGAGTTACTGCATAAATTTGGTACCATTTCATACTTTAAAAAGTCAACCCCTCTAAATCCCACATTCTAGGCCTGGGCATAGACAGCGTGACACGTGCCGCTATCTCCACCCAGCTACCGTATCAGTGGTCCAAATCTAATATTACATACCTTGACATAGCTTTATCCAATAACCCTGATAACCTGTTTAACCACTTCAATACCAGGCACTTAGGACACTTCCCTACCAGACCAATTTTCAGCTTTCAGTGCTGTTGCGATTTGAATGAGAATTGCGCGGTCGAGCGACGCTGCACCCGAACAAACTTTTTGTCATTTTGTTCCCACAAATAGAGCTTTCTTTTGGTGGTATTTGATCACCCCTGCGGTTTTTATTTTTTGCGCTATAGATAAAAAAAAGACCGAAAATTTTGAAAAAAAACAACATTTTTCTTGTTTCTGTCACAAAAGTTTGTATAAAGTACATTTTCTCCTTCACTGACGGGCACTGATGTGGCTACACTGATGGGCACTGATGAGGCTACACTGACGGGCACTGATGAGGCAGTACAGATTGGCACTGATGAGGTGGCACTGATAAGGTTGCACTGATGATGGGGCACATATGCAGCACTGATGGGCGGCACTGACAAGCAACACTTACAGGCACTGATACGTGGCACTAATATGCGGCACTGATGGACACTCATAGACGGCACTGATAAGTGGCACTGGGCACTGATGGGCACTGACAGGTGGCACTTTTAGGTGGCACAGGTGGGCACTTTTAGGTGGCACAGGTGGGCACTGATAGGTGACACGGGTGTGCACTGATAGGTGACATGGGTGGGCACAGGTGGGCACTTATAGGTGGCAGGGGTGGGCACAGGTACAACAAGCACTGTTAGGGATGGCACTGGCAGGCATCATACATGGGCACAGTGCCATCCCTACAGTGCACAATAATGCCCTTACCTGGTGGTCTAGTGGGGGCTCCCTGGTGGTCCTGGGCGGCCTCTGATTTAATTCCCTGGTGGTCCTGGGCGGCCTGGGAGTGCTGTCCGGCGGGGGGGCTCCCTGGTGGCCCTGATCCGGCTACCTGGTGGTCCAGTGGGGTGATCCTGAGGGTGGCTGCGCTGATAAATGTTCAGCGCAGCCCCCCCCCGTCAGGAGAGCAGCCGATCGGCTCTCCGTTGCTCAGGTCTGCAGACCTGAGCAGAGGGAAAG
>BLSH010465980.1:35432-47147 GCA_018402905.1 Glandirana rugosa
CAACAAACTGGTGCCCACGTTTTTCTTTAGACCCTATTCAACTACATATCGAAAACGACCCTAAAAACCAAACAGTTATGATAATGAGCGGGTAAGTTCTCGACACCTGAAGGAAGTTCGAGACTGACAACGTTACTAACCTCCACGGTCACTAAATCCCTATACACGGGAGCCCACCTACGACACCTCGGTATTTAAGTCCAACGCAGGGCTTTGAACAACCGAAACGTTAGATGTGGTCCCCCTTCCCGAAAGTCGATGCTTGGTGAGAGAATCAACACGGTCCTATCGTCGCGATATCATCAGACGTTATAAGCATTCTGGGCTCGGGGGGTGGCGAGATACAGACATATCGGTCAAAGACAAATGAGATCCGAAAAATGGATCGGTATATATACTTTACCTGTTGAGGACTCTACCAATTCCAATCCCCCATACGTACCTAAAATCTCTACAAACACTATTAGGGAAATATATATGGCTAGGTAAAAAGCCTAGAGTAAACAGAAACTGGCTATACAGACATAGAGCGGTGGGGGGCTCGGGTCTTACGAATATTGCAGACTACTATAGCGCTGCTATCCTGGCACAACTAAGAGAGTGGTTCGTAGCTGAAAGCCCTTCCCCCTGGTGTAGATTGCAAAGCCAACAAGTTTCGGGACGCAACCTGAATTTATGGCTCCACAGCATCCACCCGAGGGCACATATCCCTAAATCACTGGCACCTCCAATCATTGCAACAGTCAGAGCTTGAAGGAAGTCCACAGCTCTTGAATGGGCGAGTAATAGTATTGACAAACCAAAAATCCCAGCAAAAGCTATACATCAACTTATCCCAGATTTCTTTTTGCACCCGTGGTCAAACAACCCTTCTAGCATACTGAACAAAGTTTTAACACAAGAGGGAATTAAACCATTTTCCCAATTACAAACTGAGTTAGGCATCCCAGAAACAAATTATTATAAATACCTACAACTGAGGCATTGTATTAATAGTAACTCTCATATTCTTAAACCTCTGCCTACAAAAATACTCAAATTTCTGTCTCCACAACAAGCTAGCCAGAAGGGCATCACCCTTTTCTACAATTTGATCAGGGAAAATAACTCTTTCTCCCACACATATATTTTCCAACAATGGGAAACAGACCTAAAAGACACATTTTCTTCACAACAATGGGAAATAGCCATTAGATCTATATACTAATATACTACATGCTCAGCATTATGGGAAACTTCGCAAAATATTTTATAACGTAGGTACCTCACACCTCAAAAAATCTCCTCCTTTGACCGGTCCGCGTCCAATCTTTGTTGGAGACATTGTGGTTCCATAGGCACATTAGTACACATCTTTTGGGAGTGCCCATGGCTTGAACACTTTTGGGCAGAGGTATTCCGCATAATAACTGACATTACAAGGATGAACGTACAGGCCTCCCTGAATTAGGTCTTCTTAACCTAAACATCAAATCATTCCCTCATCATCTGCATAAAACAATTACTCACATATTGTTAGCCGCTAGAAAAAATATTGCCAGACTATGGAAAAACCCTGACCCTCCTTCCTATATTAACATAATTAAACAAACGCAAGAACACTTCACCTACGAAACTATCTTGGCGCCTGACAGAGATGCCTATCAAAAGCTTAAAAAGCAATGGGATCCTTGGGTTCTGTGGTACACAAAAGTCACCTGCTCTAGGTGAATTGCCCCAGTCTGAGTGCAGTCCCCCCCACCTCTCTTCCCCCCCACCCACTTACTCTATACTTTCCTCCTCCTTTCTATACATTATCCTCTTCTCCTACTTTGATGCTGAGAGAGCAGGTATGGTTATATACGTTTCCTGATCCAACTGCACTATTGATTATTTGCTTAGTAAAGTTCTCAGGAGGCGCTGTGCGCCCTCTGCCCCTCAACACAGTGAGATCCCTTTGGGGTGTCCGGGATGGAGGACGCGCAGTGCTCTATTCTAGAGTTTGATTTCATCAATTTCTATGCTTAACAGGACTTAAACAGTAATATTTGAATGTCTCTCTACATTACGGCATCTGTATTTGAATTAACAATGTTATCCAGCGTATGTACACTATATTTTAAACTCAATAAAAACTATTGAACACTAAAAGTCGTTTGAATTCACGCTTAGCAGCTCTCAGTGGTTTGAACAAATACTTGAGCAGGTGGTATATGTGAAAAAGAGAACAAATCTCCACTACTGCAATAATGTCAAAACCATCAAACACTTTTATTTTGTTAAAAATCCTTAAGCCATCACACTTACACAAAGCAATTAAAACACAAGTATGTAGTCACATAAAAATAGCTGGAGAAAGAGCGGCTTATGACAAGCTGTAATCGATCTCACCCGACGCTGCCTGCACTGCATGCGTCTCATCAGCTTCCCGTGTGCTACCGACTCAGTTGGTTGCCGTACAGTCACGCCCCGACATGTTTCATCATACAGATTTCCTCATGATATTATGTACTAATTTATCTTTGAGAGATGGGACCCCTCTATATGTAATCTGAGGTTGGGGTGGGGGTAGATTGGGCCCCAAAACACGGTCATTTTGCAAAATATGCCAATGTTTTTGAAAATTTTGTCTAATTGCCCTTTGTTGTGTGGAAAATGATGTGATGAAAAAGAAATCTCTATTAGGTTTGTTCAAGGGGTTAGAAGAGATATTTTTTTCTGACTAGCTGCGTACTTCTATCAACAGCTCTCACCTGTTGAAAAATGTTCTGAAGGGCATCATGCTTATACCCCTTTTTCCATAAATCTATTGAGGAGTACTTGTGAGTCAAAATCATTCAAACTGGTACAGTTTCTCCTAATGCGAAGCAACTGACTCCTAGGAACCCCTTCCATCCAGGGTCTATGATGGCAGCTGTCTCTGTATATGAGGGAGTTCCTGTCTGTAGGCTTGAAAAAAGTGGACATTGTCATCTTTCCATCTTCAATTTTAATGGTCAGGTCAAGGAAATGAACTGTAGTCTGACTCAACTCAACATTTAATTCAATACCCCTTTCATTCTGGTTTAAGGAGTCCAAAAACTCAGTCAAAGAGGGTCGATTCCCATTCCATAGTAGGAGGACGTCCTCAATGTGCCTGACCCAGAACACCAACTCAGGTCTCCTATGGGCATTGATGATGTCCTCCTCCCACTTGGTCATAAAAAGATTTTTATTTTTACATTTATTTAATTTTATTCTTATTTATTTTCATTTTTATTTTTAATTTTTTTTTAATTTTCATGTTTATTTTTATTTTCATTTTTATATTTATTTTTATTTATTTTTTGTATTTATTTTTTTATTTTTGTATTTATTTTTATTTTTTATTTTATTTATTATTTATATTTTTACGTTTCAATATTTTCATTCATTTAAAGTCATATTACAAACAGAGATTTATCCTTGTTAGACTCGTAACATCTACATTATTACACACTATAAACATGTTAATATATGCAGTGGGGAAATGTACCACTTAATCGCCTAGCTTAAATGCTAAGAACGTACAAAATGCACATCTCCTTTACTTTTTATGATTTAGAATGGTTCCAATCCACTAGGTAACAACAGGGAAATCTATATCACATCACCACATCACCACAGGTATGAACGGAACAAAGAACCATTAAACATACACCATTGTAGATCTATGGTATCAGCCTGAACAAGACAAACTGACCAAATCTCTCTTCCATCACCCTACTCAGTGGGTTCGAACAAGCTACCAAGGGGAAAGGGTGCATGAAAATAGAGCCCACCGAAGGATGCGGGGCTAATGACCTCCAAGGTCGACTAAACATTTCGTAACACTGATGAAAAAGGATAGTGAAGAGGTGAAGTGGGTGTAGAGAAGGAGAAAAAAAGGAAAAGGAGAGAAGAATGAAGAGAGGGTAGAGAGACAGGTGTGCAGGGTAGATGTCAGAGTGGTGAAGTCCTCCTTGTAATGAATTGGCTAAGATGTAGATTTTGCCATACTTAAAGGGATATGCCAATGTGGGAGGCACAAGGTTCCCATATCTTTTCAAATTATTTTACTAAATCCTGTAATGTATGGAAAATTTTCTCCTAAAGCATTATTCAGGATATTTTCCCGATGGCCTGTCGTGTATTGACCAACTGCTTTTTCCACGCATTGGCGATCATTATTTTAGCTCCTACTAAGATCAAGCCAATCAGAGATTGCGTGCTTTGAGGTATGTGAGGAATTCTCTGATTAAGGAGGGGTATTACTGGTTCTTGTTTTACCTGAACTCCAGTGACCTTTCTGATGAGCTGGAATATATGATTCCAGAAGCCCCTAATGCGTGGGCATTCCCAGAGCGTGTGAAGCAGCATCCCCATGTGGCCGCAATCTCTGAAGCACAAGGGGGACGATGACCCATACATTCTAGCCAGGTGGGCAGGGTAAAGATACCACCTTGTTATTACCTTCAAGTTGGCTTCCACCAGTGATATGTTGTGGATCCCTTTGAACGCTCTAGAGAGGTGGTCATGCCAGGAATTCAGGTCCCAGTTGAAGTCCAGGTCTCCTCCCCCCACCTTGACATATAGGTGGGTTTTCCCTGTGGTTCCGCAAGTGCTTCATAAATGAGAGATATGCCCCCTTTCATGTCCAATAACTTAGAGCACCATTGTTCGTATAGAGTAACTGTAGGGGGCTTTGTTTGTCCAGATGTAGGGAGTGTAAGAAATGTAAAAGTTGTGAGAATTGGAATCTCTCCGAAGGGAGCATCTCCAGGGTATTTCTGCAGTGTCTGAGGGTTAAGGGACCAGCAGAATTGAAGAAATGGCCAATTCTATAGAGCCCCTTATTTACCCACCAGAGGAAGACTTTCACATTTTCCCCGGGGGGGGGGGATCTGGGGTTATGGAAAATGTGATATAGTGGGAGCCAAGATTAAATTAGAGCGTTTGCGGAGTTTCTCGCATAGGGCCATAGAGTGGGATAGCGTAGGGCAGGGGTAGGCAACCTGCGGCCGTCCAGCTGTTGCAGAACTATGAGTCCCATCATGCCTCTGGGAATAATTGTAACTGCCAGCCTTGCAATGCCTCATGGGAAATGTAGTTCCACAACAGCTGGAGGGCCGCAGGTTGCCTACCCCTTGCGCAGGGGCTAGTATAGGTGATCTGGATCCAGGTTTACACCAGAGGAGGTAGTCTAGGTTGTGGTTGGGAGTAGCTCGTCTCTCAATTGATGTCCAATCTGGTTTTTCGTAGGAGGAATGGATGATGGATATTTGGACTAGTTGCGCCGCTTGGTAGTACCACCAGAGGTTTGGTACCCCAAGGCCTCCTTTCTTCTTGGGCCTAAAATTAGTGCTGTTGGCGAACCTGTTGCCTTTCTTACCCCAGATAAATCTAAAAATTGCTGTTTGCATGTTCGCTAAAATGCTTTTAGATAAATTGATAGGTAGAGCGTGGAAATAATATAAAGTCCGGGGAAGTAGGGTCATTTTCACTGCATGAACTTTGCCTACCCAGGAGAGATTCTGTTTGGACCAGAGAGAAAGGTCTTGTGCTAGTTTTTTAAAGAGAGGGGGAAAGTTAACATTGTATATTTGATCAATTGTGGGTAATATGTTAATACCTAGATATGGAATAGATTCTCCTTCCCAGGAGAATGGGAAATTACTCTTTAGGTTATCAATTGTGGAGCTGAGAATGAAAATATTAATCGCTACCGATTTGGACATATTGATTTTTAAACCCGATATTTTTCCGAATTCTGATAAGAGCTTGAGAAGGTTGGGAGTCGAGATTAGAGGATCTGTAATGAAAAGGAGAAGATCATCGGCAAATAGTGCACATTTGTGCATTTTCTGACTACATCTCACGCCATGTATGTTCTGATTCTCCCTAATTGCTATAGCCAAAGTTTCTATTGAAACTGCGAATAGCAATGGGGAGAGAAAGCACCCTTGCCACGTACCACATCGTATGGGAAGAGGTTCCGAAAAATACCCTTGAAACTTAACTTTTGCAGATGGCTGAGAATACAGAGCTCCCCGGACTCCTAAGAATTTTAGGCCAAATCCCCACCTTCTCAATAAGGTGAAGAGGAATTGCCAGGATACTGTATTGAATGCTTTGTGGAGATCAATAGAGATGATGAGGCCCTCTTGTGGATTGTCGCCTCTCCAGTCTTACCTCATCAAGGAAATTAAATCTATGGCCCTTCTGACCTGGTCTGGGCCCTGCCTCCCCGGGATAAAGCCCACTTGATCTTTATCAATGTACCTATTTGTGAATGATGCCAGGCGGTTGGCATAGATTTTGGTCATAATTTTAATGTCACTGTTTATCAAGGAGATAGGTCTATAATTGCTTACTTCGCAACGATCCTTGCCTGGTTTGGGGATCACTGAGATAAACGCCAGGTTGGAGGCAGGGTCCAAGCCTTGACCATTTCTCAGGGATTTCATGTATCTGGCCATGAAGGGCAATAGTGTGGGGCTAAATTTTTTATAATACAGGTTAGAAAACCCGTCTGGTCCAGGGGAGGAGCCCTGTCTCAGGTCTTTGATTACTTGCAAGATTTCATTCTCTGTGACTGTCTCCTGCAAGTCTGATTGATGGTGATTACTAAGCTTTGGAAGGGGCATATCCTCCAAGAAGATCTCAATTTGTTGAGTGGGTCTGTTAAGTCCTTAGCATACAGTTTGGTGTAGAATTTCTCGAACGTTTCAAGAATTTTCTTGGGGTTTTGGGTGAGAGTTCCCTCCCATGATTTGATTCTCAGGACACTTTATATTTAGGGGTTCGTTTAGATGCGAGGCTAGTGCCTATTTGATCTTTGGTACAGTATAGCTTCCCTAGCATCCATCTGACGTGTTTCTCTGCTGTGGTGGTTAACTGCAGGTTAAGCTCTACTTTGATTCTTTCGAGGTTGGTAAGGGTTTCTCTCATGGAGTGTAGTTTATGAGCTCTACTTAACTGCAGGAATTGCAGCTCTAGTCTGGTTATTTCTAATAGGTGCCCTTTATTCAATTTTGAACCTTTCAGAATGAACCAACCCCTTATGACCACTTTGTGCCCCTCCCACAGAGACACCGGTGAGATATCGGCTGTGTCATTAAGGACAAAATATTCTTTCAGATCATTATCATGCATGGTCACCCCAACGGGGTCACTTGAGAGAGATTCATTGAGTCTCCACACTAGTGGACTCCACGTAGTGGGAGAGCATAAAATGGAAACTAGGACCATCAAGTGGTCGGACCATGCTATGTTTAGGATTGTGGCCTTCACTACCGGGTGGATCTCTGTGGGGGGCACACATATATGGTCAGTTCTGGAGTAGGTGCCATGTGGGGCCGAAAAATAGGTATAGTCCTTGGATCGAGGATTCAACTCTCTCCAAGTGCCTAGAGAGTTTAATATACGTGCCACTTTGGTGCTCTGTCTAGGGTTTTTTTTGGGTCGTGGTTAGAGTTGAGCGAACCCGAAATGTAAAGTTCGGGTCCGTATCGTACTTTGGGGTGTCAGTGACCCAGACCCGGACCCGAACATTTGAAAAACAGTTCGGGTTCGGGGTTCGGATATTTGATCCCGCCTATTGAATAGCTGCAGGGCAGCCAATCAACAAGCGTTTCACTGGTTTGCCCTTAGAAGCCATCACAGCCATGCCTACTAATGGCATGGCTGTGATTGGCCAGTGCATCATGTGACCCAGCCTCTGTATAAGCTGGAGTCACGTAGTGCTGCATGTCACATGCTCTCAGGCTCGCATGTCGCACCGCAAGTCGGATCACTGTGATCTGACTTTTGGTGTGGCTTCTATTCAAATCAATGGGCTCTGATAGGGAACCATTGATTTTGAATAGAAAGCCTGACGAGGCTTAACGCTGTGTATACAACGTTAAGCAACATCATTGAGCGTTTTGCCGGCTCGGCGTCAAAAACGCCATAACGTTGCAGCCTCAGAATGCACTGGTCCCGTGTTTTAGCTACAGCTCACTAACGCCGATGCCCTCTACTGCTCATAAACCTTAGCATTTTTAGAGGGCCATCGAATAGCATGGAGAGCTGCAAAAAACGCCCAAAAACGTGGCGTTATAAAACGCCCATGTGTATGAGGCCTAAGAGTCAGGATTCAGGAACTTGATAGCCCAAGAAACTTCATCCCAATCTGTTCTGTACAGTCATTGAAGAAAAGGGGACAGGTGAGTTGCTGACTCCAGTCAAAAGAGCAGCTTCAGGTAAATAACTCCCCAGGATAAGGCAGCTGAGCATTAGTGTGAGTGGCTAGGAGGAAGTCTCCATTAAGAGGGAAGGGGGTGTGAGCAGGTAGGGTAACCCAGGTGTTGGTGTACGAGTTCAGGTTGGGTCAGCTTCCATTTCCAAGACCTGGGGATCATTTACTGTTCTGGAGTACTCTGCCTCTCTAGGGGCCTTGAGGAGACACCTGTGCCCCTTTCCTGAATAACCTGAGGGGTCCATGGGCTGTCAGTATGAATAGAGCAGAAAAGGGGAAAGATTTATGTAGTAACTGGAGTTGAGCGAACCCGTGGATGTTCAGGTTCAGTGGGTTCGGTACCGAACTTGACCCAAACTTTACCCCGAACTCCATTGAATTCAATGGGGACCCTAACTTTTTGGCACAAAAATGACTGTAAAAAAGAGTCCTGGAAAGTGCTAGAGGGCTGCAAAATGATTTTAGAACAATAATCTGTCCCTTACAGCAACAGCAGGAACCTGACCCTATAGAGCTAGGAGATGATTTTAGAACAATAATCTGTCCCTCTAAGCAGTAGACTCTACCTAGTCCAGTCAGATCTTTCTATAATGCAAGATGAGATCTGCAATCTGTCCCTAAAAGCAGTAGTAGTAGTAATCTCTACCTATCTATCTATCTGCAATCTGTCCCTCACAGCACCAGCAGCATCCTCTCCCTACACTACCCAGAGAGCATGTGACATGCAGCACTGTGACTCCAGCCTCATATAGAGTCTGGGTCACATGATGCACTGGCCAATCACAGCCATGCCATTAGTAGGCATGGCTGTGATGGCTTCTAGGGAAAACCAGTGAAACGCTTGTTGATTGGCTGCCCTGCAGCTATTCAACATGCGTGAATAAATACCCAAACCCAGAACTCGAACCCAAACATTTTTGCAAATGTCCGGGTTCGGGTCCGGGTCACGGACACTCCAAAGTTCGGTACGAACCCGAACTTTACAGTTCGGGTTTGCTCAACTCTACTAGTAACTCAAACCAGTAACAGGAACAAATGATTAACAGTATGTTCAAGAGAGTTTTCCTCTCCCCTCACCCATCAGCCATCCTGGAAGAAAGCCTGATTTTATGGGGCAAGAGCCCCCACTCTGTGCATCAGCGGGGGTGTTAAAAAAGGAGGATCCCTGAGATGGGGATTGTTCCTCAGTGTGGTGGATGCAAGGCCTCCCGTTGCCTCTTGGGTTTCTGTTTCTGCCAAAGTGGGGCTGCCAGACTGCCTGGCAGTAGACGTTTAGCTTCTTGGGTTATGGGTCCCAGTTGGCCTAGGATTTTTTCACCTTCTTGCAAGCTGGAAAAACCTAGGGTTTTGTTATTGTGCTAGAAATTCAGACAGAAAGGAAAGGACCACCAGTATTTGACCAGTATTTGACCTCTTTCTGTGACAAGAAAGAGCTCCCGGCTAGCACTTCTTGCCGGAGGTCCCACACATGCGCACTCCCTCTTATTTATATTTTTTATGTTTTATATATTTTTATGGTCCCCTTCATATAGTCACATTGTTTCTGGGATGTTTTTACAAATCTTCCCCTTTTTATAAATAAATAGTTGATGTTTGTTTTATATAAATACAATTTTGAAACTAATGCAGGACATCCACCCAGGCAGCTTTATTTTGTTCTTCCCTTTTATGAATTGATAATGTGGTGCTTTGTTTTTGTAGCAAACAAGTGCATCCTTGCTTTTGCTGTTTTAGTGGGATGCCCTCCGCACCTCATTACGAGGAGTGGAAGTATGACGGCAGAATGCACAAAGATTAGGGAAGGAAGTTGCGATGACACGCACTTCCGGTTTTTGTAACGAGGCTTGGCTTTTGGCGGACAGAGCATGCGCGAAGCAGGTCAGGCTTTCCCTAATGTTTGGATATTTATTGCGGTGATGGAGACATGCACCTATAACCCAGAAGAAGTCTGTATTGTGACGAAGCCGGTCGGGCGGAAGTGCTGTCTCCAGGTCATCGCACGTTGTACACACTGATGTCTGCTTTCTTTTTACGTGGCTAACTGTAAGTGCAATATTTTATATTAAACCAATTGTCTTTTAAACGGGATTACACTATTGTGGTTATTTTATTGCTACTGATTAGCTGCAATTGGCTAGAGGAACTGGAACTGACCACCGCTGTGATCAGATTGCCCTTTGGAGCCTAGTGAAGGCTGTATCCACACAAGCTTTCCCTGACCCCCGTAATAGGTGGTCATGGGACTCTGGTAAGAGCATAGCCTAACGGGTGGAGGTTGAATTCACACATTGGTGTTGGTATATGGTGGATGCAATCTACAATCAATTTTTTGCACAGCCATTGTTTGGATTATCACACATATGTATATTCACAAACTCACTGGATGATTTAATATATGGAATTTATCAATAGTTATTTGAACGTTTATGTGGTATAATTTTAATTTAATCACAAGCCTTTATACATGTATACACAAGCGCAATATTGTTTTGTTTTTATATAAGAAATAAAACATAATAATACAACAGTATAGTGAGTTTGGGAGCACCCAGTAGAATGTCAAACAAAAACTCCAGCCACCCACATGCAATAATGTGAGGACTCAACTAGTACTGGTTGAGTGTATTCTATTTGTGGCTTCTTTGTAAAGCCTTGTTTTTATTCAATACGTTTAATCTTTTGTTAAATAAAATATATATTTTTATAAATATACATGTATGTATCTGATGTTACATAGTTAGTCAGGTTGAAAAAAGACACAAGTCCATCCAGTTCAACCAAAAAAAAAAAAAAAAAAAATGTATATACATATATATATACACACATACACACATACAACCAAATAATCCCATATACAATCCTTCACCCACAGTTGATCCAGAGGAAGGCAAAAAAAACCCCAGCAAAGCATGGATCCAATTTGCTATAGCGGGGGAAAAAATTCCTTCCTGATTCCCCGAGAGGCAATCGGATTCACCCTGGATCAACTTTACCTAAGGATGTTAGTACCCAGTTATATTATTTACATTAAGGAAAGAATCCAGGCCTTTTTTAAAGCAATCAACCGTGCTGGCCAAAACCACCTCTGGGGGGAGTCTATTCCACATTTTCACAGCTCTTACTGTGAAGAAACCTTTCCGTATTTGTAGATGAAATCTTTTTTCCTCTAGACGTAAAGAGTGCCCCCTTGTCCTTTGTGATGACCTTAAAGTAAATAACTCCACACCAAGTTCACTATATGGACCACTTATATACTTGTACATGTTGATCATATCCCCCCTTAATCTCCTCTTCTCAAGAGAGAATAAGTTCAGATCCTCTAATCTTTCCTCATAGCTGAGCTCCTCCATGCCTTTTATTAGTTTGGTTGCCCTTCTCTGCACTTTCTCCAGTTCCCAGATATCCTTTTTGAGAACTGGTGCCCAAAACTGAACTGCATATTCCAGATGAGGTCTTACTAATGATTTGTACAGGGGCAAAATAATGTCTCTATCTCTGGA
>BLSH010465980.1:49977-67119 GCA_018402905.1 Glandirana rugosa
CACCCTTAGAAAATCACTTTGTCGAAACTAAATCTGACGACCACAAACGACACAAACCTCAAAAACAAAAAAACCCCAAAAAAAGAAACGTCGAAAAATTGTAAAAGACAGTGAAAAATTTATCGAAAAAAAAAAGGAAAGGAAGGAAATCTGACGATTAATTCCCCTCCCCAATTAACCGGTGTCCACTAACTTAAGGATATTTCGAGAGACAACTCGAGTAAAGTCTCGAACGAGTAGAACTCGAACGATGGAGAAACGAACGACCTGTAGACCGCTTCACCTGGAACTGATTCACCACTCAATTTTTGGTCTCAAATATTGTTCTCTAATATTGTCCTTAGAAGTCTTGGACATTCATTGTAGTCTGTAAAGGACAATCAGAGAGCTTTATAGGAATTCAATCACCTGTGGCCAATTAACCCCTCCCCTTAATTAGCAGTCTAAAGGAAGGAAAGGAAAAAAAAAAGCTATTTAAAAAGTGACAGAAAATGTTAAAAAGCTGCAAAGAAAAAAACCCCAAAAAAACAAAAACTCCAAACACAGCAAACACCAGCAGTCTAAATCAAAGCTGTTTCACTAAAAGATTCCCACTCCTTTGCTCTTAACCAGTAAGTTCAGGCAAGTTCATGCTGTGCCCTAAAAGTCCACTTTCACTCACATGATTTTTCATCCAAGACAATTTTTGCTCTGTTCGTGTTTTGGATCTGGCACACTCTGGAAAGCTCATTTTCTTGGGACAGAAATAATTCTATACTCTATATCTTAATGTATATGAGGGGACATATGAGAAATATATATATGTATATATATATATATATATATATATATACTGTAAGGGGGTTATCTCTGCAGCGTGTGTGTGTGACCCCCTGGAAGGGTTCACTACACAATTCAGGCAAACAGGGAGACAGCAGTTTCAGGTAAAAACAAAAAGGTAGTTTATTCTCACGAGTTACAATGTGAAAAACAGCAAAACAAAAACAAACAACAAAATAAATCCTAGGCCACTTGTTCACTGACTGCACAATAGGTTTCCATGTCTGTCAGCTGGGTACAGCCTACTGCTGTACCTAGCTCCTACCTCTCACTGCAGGACACTCGGCTACACAGGCCTTACCGTGTACAGGATGTGTGTTACGCTCCCCACTCTATGGTCACAGATACTGGTTCCAGGGTGGAGCACTCACCTATGCTTTCTGGGAGTTTATGCAAAGGCCTTAATGAGCCATCTCAACTCAGCTGGGCTCATTACCTCTACCCCTGCAAGACTCAGAACTCCCCCTAGTGGTATAAATCTGTATACACTTTAAATCTTGGGCAGATGTACCTGCCATTCTGCACGCAACCAGGCGTCTTTACCTGCCTGCTGTCACATACCCCTCCCCTCTTGGTTCAAACTGGCGTTTGGGACACACGCAGCCAGGTATGCAGGTACCCGAGATAGAGCCTCCACATTCCCCATTTGAACCCCAGGGCGATTTTTCACGGTGATGTTGTATTCTTGCAGGGCCAGGAACCAATGATTTACCCTTCTATTGGTCTCCTTGTTTTGAGCCATCCACTTTAAGCGCACGTGATCTGTAATCAGGTCAAAGTGTCTACCCAGCAAATAGTATCGCAGGGAGTCTAGCGCCCATTTCACCGTTAGACACTCTTTCTCAATTGTGGCATCGTTTTCTTTGTGGGGTTTCAGTTTCCTGCTAAGATAAATGACTGGGTGCTCTTCTCCCTTCCAGACCTGGGACAACACTGCTCCTAACCCCACGTCTGATGCATCTGTCTGCACCACTAAGTCCTTAGTGAAGTCAGTTGAGTACAGGACTGGTTGGCTACATAAGGCTTTTTTTTAGAGCCTGGAAGGCTGCTTCAGCCTCCAGAGTCCATTTCATCATGGTAGACTCTTTCCCTTTTGTTAGGTTGGTTAGGGGCACAGCCTGCGAAGCAAATTGAGGAATGAATCGCCAATAGTATCCAGCAATTCCAAGGAATGCTTGAACCTGTTTCTTGCTGTTGGGGCGCGGCCAGCTATTTATGGCTTCCACTTTATTGACTTTGGGTTTTATCACTCCCCTCCCAATAGCGTACCCCAAATATTTGGCCTCTTCCTGTCCAATGGTACACTTTTTTGGATTAGCCGTGAACCCAGCTTCCCTTATGGAGTCTAGTACGGTTTGCACTTTTGGCAGATGTGAGGCCCAATCTGTACTGTGGATAATCACATTGTCCAAGTAGGCTGTAGCATACTTCTGATGGAGCCTCAGAATTTTGTCCATTTTCTGCTGTAATGCAGCTGGTGCATTCTGTAACCCAAACGGCATTCTTTTATATTGGAATGCCCCCTCTGGTGTTACAAATACTGTTTTCTCCTTCGCTGACTCAGCTAGGGGAATTTGCCAATACCCCTTGGTGAGATGAAGGGTCGTCATGTATCGGGCTGTTCCCAGCTCAGTTCATCTATGCATGACATGGGATAGGTGTCAAATTTTGTAACTCTATTCAACTGCCGGAAATCTATACAAAATCGCCAGCTCCCATCAGATTTGGGCACTAAAACGATCGGGCTGGACCAGTCACTCTGGGACTCTTCTATCACACCTAATTCAAGCATTCGGTGAACTTACCCTCGTATTGCCTATTGCATCGGGCCTCCGGTATTCGATAGGGCTTTAGTTTTACCCTTTCACCTGGCGGGTGAAAATGTCATGCACTACCCCAGATGTTTGTCCGGCAGCTCAGAGAACACATCTCTGTTGCGGAGCACAAACTCTTTTACCTCCTGTTTTGGGGGTTTTGATAGGGTGACTGCTATTCCCACCTCAGGAATTAACTCAGACTGAGTTGGTGATACCAAGGTTTCTGCGACTAGGGACTCCCTATCCCTCCAGGCTTTCAACAGATTAATGTGGTATATCTGTTCTGACTTTTGCCGTCCTGGTTGTCTGGCCTTGTAGTTCACCTCACTCACTTGTTCAATTATCTCATAAGGGCCCTGCCATTTGGCCAGGAATTTGCTTTCGACTGTAGGGATTAGTACCAACACCCTATCCCCCGGTGAAAAAGTACAGGTCTTGGCCTTGCGGTGATACACCCTTTGCTGTGCTAACTGTGCTTGGGCCAAGTGTTCTTTGATGATTGGCATTACCTGTGGAATTCTATCTTGCATTAGAGCAACATGCTCAATCACACTCCGGTGGGGAGAACTCTCACTTTCCCAAGTTTCCTTGGCAATATCAAACAGCCCTCTTGGGTGTCTCCCATAGAGTAATTCGAAAACCCGGTAGAGTATTGTGGTACTTCCCGAATAGCAAACATCGAGTAGGGTATTAAACAGTCCCAATCCTTTGCATCTCGATCCACCACCTTTTTAACATTTGTTTTAGGGTTTTGTTGAACCTTTCAACCAACCCATCTGTTTGAGGGTAATACACAGATGTACGCAAATGTGTCACTTTGAAAAACTTCATAACTCTTTCATTACCCTGGACATAAATGGGGTACCCTGGTCTGTAAGCAATTCCTTACAAATACCCACATGGCTGAAGACCAAGAATAGCTCTTTGGCTATCGTCTTGCCTGAAGTATTCCTAAGAGGGATCGCTTCAGGATAGCGGGTGGCATAGTCCATTATGACTAAGATGTACTGATGCCCCCTAGTGGACTTTAGTATCGGGCCCACCAAATCCATTACGATCCTCTCAAAGGGAACCTCAATAATGTGGAGAGGTACCAGTGGGTTCACAGAAATGTGACTAAGGTGCCGACTTCTGACACACAGGGCAGGAGGAACAATAATTTTCTATTTCTTTCACGACACCTGGCCAATAGAACCTTTGCAATACTCTCTCTGGTTTTCTCCTCCCCACATGACCTCCCAAAATTTGCCCATGGACTAATTCCAATACCAACTTCCTATAGGGTTTGGGTACCACAAGTTGCTCAATGGTTTCATCTGCCTTTTGGGCAACCCAATACAACAGAATACAGAGGAGTATCTCCACAAGCTGGGGTGTATATTGCCATCATCCCTTATATTGGTCACTACATATACCCCTTATTTGTTAGGATTTTAAAGGCAATTTAAACTCATAATCATTTAGAAAATTACAAAATTTATTTATAAAAAGATTGATTATTATTGCGATAGATTTGTACATAAAAACAAACAATTAGATTTCCCTATTACAAAAACAGAGACCAATTGATTTCTTTGTTACAGAGATCAGTCATATACATGTATATATAGGAGGTGATATCACCCAGCCAAGACAAGGTGACATCTGTTCCCTGAAGAAGGAATTTTTATTGTCTTTCCGAAACGTGTAGGAGATACCCTTCCACTGTATGGTCATCGAACTGTCTCAGGGCCATCTTGGCTGGGTGATATCACCTCCTATATATACATGTATATGACTGATCTCTGTAACAAAGAAATCAATTGGTCTCTGTTTTTGTAATAGGGAAATCTAATTGTTTGTTTTTATGTACAAATCTATCGCAATAATAATCAATCTTTTTATAAATACATTTTGTAATTTTCTAAATGATTATGAGTTTAAATTGCCTTTAAAATCCTAACAAATAAGGGGTATATGTAGGGACCCAATACAACAGATCCCTTTCCACCATAAAGTATGGGTAACTGCAGGACTGATCTGAGTTCACTAATTCACCATCTATCTTTACCACATTTTCATTCACCTTTATCAGGGTGGGGTCCTTTACCTGTTCTGTGGCAAAATTTTCCCTGTGGACCTCTAAATCAGAGAACTCCACAGATGGCATGTTTTCGTCTGAAGATGTTGGTTCCCTCTCCACAATAGCATCATGTGGTAAGATTGGGCATCAACCACAACTAATGAGTTATGTTACCTTTAGGGGTCTCAAAAACCAGTTTAGCCACAGGATACTCTCTGGTGTCCCCATGTACACAAATAACAGCCACCTTGTTATTCCCAGATACCTCTGTAGTAACTAATTCAGCTTTGATCAATGTTATCCGACTACCTGAATCTAGCAACACAACAACATTTTTACCATTAATACACATTTTGCATAAATGTTTTGCAGATCCCCGAGTGGCAGTGCATGCAACTGTCGTAAAACAGCGACTGACGTCTACCTCTTAGATAGTCACATTCCATAGGCTCATCCACAACTGGGCAATTGGCTGCAATATGTCCCTCTTGCCGGCAACGATAACATATAAACTTTTTCACTGCTTCCTGCGACTTTGACTGTGGTTGCCATACATTATGCAAACTTCCTGCCCTCTCACTCTCTCCACCCTTACCCCTTGAAGTTATCTTACCCACCGCTGGGGATGGTCTGGTCTTAGGGTGGAAAGTCCGTGAGTCCCTGGGAGAGGCGGTTAGGTTCTCTGTAGCCAAGTACCTCTCTACCAGATCCACAAGCTTGTCGGCCGTGTCCGGGTTTCCATTACCATACGTTCCACAATCTTTGGTGCTGTTTTTGGTGCTGCAGCAACTTCCTGCACATGGGGGAGTGAGATCATACATTTGCGACCTGGGGGGTTTTTCAAGTTGGAAAGTCCAGTTATGCACACGCTGAGTTCGGATAGCCAGGGGGACACCCAGACGTGCCAATATTTCTATTTTTAGCACAACATAGTCTTTTGCTTGGTCTGGCTCTAAGTCATAATACGCTATCTGCGACTCCTCAGCCAATAGAGGAGCCACCAATTCAGCCCACTGTTACTTAGGCCACTTTTCTCTTTCTGCAGTCCTTTCAAATGTGGTCAGAAACACTTCAGGATCAATCTCTCCAGTCATTTTTGGCAGTAAATGGCTCACACAAAATGATGATGTATTCCTGGAAACACTCGCCTCACTGGTCTGTTGATGCTGTTGTGTTATGGCATCTATTTGCTGTTGAAGTCTTTGCTCTTGCTTCTGCAACAGCTCAATTAAGCAGGCCTCAGATTGTTCCTGGGCTCGTTACTGTGCTTCCATACTTTGCTGATGAGCTCGCTGCTGATTAGTGTTTGCTTGTTGTAGAATAGCATTCATTTGTTGCTGATTAGCATTTTGTTTATTCTCACTAGTTGCAATGTGAAAAACAGCAAAACAAAAACAAACAACAAAATAAATACTAAGCCACTTGGCCACTGACAAACAATAGGTTTCCCTGTCTGTCAGCTGGGTACCTTAGAAAGGCTTTCAACATGGCCAACAGCCGCACACGTCATGAGCTTCTGTTCTCACCCCATCGTTCTAAGAAAGAGAACCCCAACACCCTAAGAATCATCACCAAATACAGTAGACAACATGGATTTATCAGATCCATCTTACAACGACACTGGCATCTTCTAACTAACGATCCAACACTAAAACCTCACATACCTTCCACTCCAGCTATCACCTACAAAAGAGTTCGATCCATTCACGACCAATTGGTCCAGAGTGAATTTCGAGGCCCCTTTTGCGGTGATCCTTATAAAAGGAAAGGCACTTATACATGTGGAGGGTGTTCCATATGCAGATTTATGAATATTTCAAGCTCCACCATTTTGCCCAATGGAACCCCATATAGGCCCTCCCACTTTGCCAACTGTGTTACCCCGTATGTGGTATACTTGCTGGTTTGTCAATGTGGGGGCTTCTATATTGGGAAGACCATTCAACCCTTCTCCAGACGAGCCCTGAGACACATTTTCTGACACTTTCCTTTCCTTACTACAATTCTTTCCCCAGATGTGGATTGCGGGATCTTGTAGGTTCCTCCTGTCCGCGTGCCCTGGGGGAGATGTGGGTTGCCGCCCGGCGCACACAGGCCCCCAGGCCCAATTTGGGCGGGGGGGCGGTTTTTTTGGGGGGACTCTGATCCCCCGTCTGTGTCGGTGGGACCTCTCTGCATGACGCACTCCCGGCCTGGATCCGGGACGGCGGCGTGCAGAGAGGTCCCTGGGGGCCCACTTTGAGAACCCTCTTTGGCTGACCACATTGGATTAGGAACACTGAGTATCCCTTTGGTTATAACTGGGGTGTGGTTCCCTTCTGCCTTTGTGCCCCCCCTTTTTTTTGTTTCTCCTTTTGTTTTGTGGCCCCTTTCACTTATCACTTTTTGCTATCCCCTTTTTATGGATTATTCACTGACCGTTGGTGTCCCTGGTGTGCCTTTTCTAATTTGCCCACCGGGGGGAGTGAGCATGACCTTTTTCTGCTGACTCCCATTGTGATATACCAAATGTATAGCAAACCATTGGCTTCTCATGGATTTACTTGACGGCGTGCGTCATGACGTCATCAGTCATGCGCCGACGCCGTGAGGTCATCCCTGGGCGCAGAGGGGCCACATGATTGAACTTTTTTGGTACCAAATTCCTTGATATAAAGAGACGGCGGCAACAAATCCAGCAGCCACCGCCTCTGTAGCAGCTCGGACCACGCTATCACCCGCTCACCCACAGGCAAAACTTTTTTCAATATCTTATTGGACATGTATTCTTTGTCCTGAATTCACCATCATGCACGATATGTGCAATGGTTGGCCACTTTTCAGGACGGCTATGCACGATGGGGATTATGTGGATCCAATGGTGGTCCCCCTCATCTCCCGCCCTTGCATCGCCCAATTGTCATTTTTTGGATCTCCTTTCCTCATTTTTTCCTCTGTTCCGTTCCCAGGCTCTGTGGTCCATATCCAACAGAGGGCCTCTCCTGCTCTTCGGCTTTGCCGTATGTAGGGGGCCCTTGTGGTACCCGGAACCCTTGGGGTGATGCGTGACCAGTGGGAGTCTCCTTGTCCCCTGCTCTCCTAACATCATATGGGAATTCTGTTTCTTCCATATCCTCTCAGAGGTGGCTCTGGATATGCGGTATGACCTCAACTCTCTGGTGTGGGGTGAGTTGCCCTCCATGACCCTGTTCCCATACCCCCAACCCTGTCACATGTAATACCAGTGTATAATGATATGATGTCTTTCAGAATATGTACATGGGTTAATAACTGGCCCCTGAAGAAGGGTAGTCCATCCCGAAACATGTCGGGCCTTTACCCATCAAGACTTCATCTCTACACATGAACCACACCTTTTTTATGTACCAACTCTGGAATGTAATAATTTTGGTCTTGATGATTTTATTAATACATGTGATTCATTGTATGTCTGTATCCTTATGTTCCTCTTTTTTTCTGTAATAAAATGTATTTTTTTACAATTTCATTGTACTGCCTTTAAAGTCCCGCTACATGTACTGGGGGAGTACATTTTTGCTGCTACTTGAATGGGATGTTTGCAGACCTCTTTGATCAGGTTGGGGTTACCTCTAATGTACCTCTCACTGCAGGACACTCAGCTACACAGGCCTTACTGTGTACAGGATGTGTGTTACACTCCCCAGTCTATGGTCACAGATACTGGTTCCAGGGTGGAGCACTCACCTATGCTTGCTGGGAGTTTATGTAAAGGCCTTAAAGCGGAGGTCAGTAGTTGCTGACTTTTAATAATAGGACACTTACCTGTCCTGGAGTCCAGCGATGTCGGCACCCGCCGCCGATCTTCAGATCGGGGTCGGGTGCAGCTGCATCCATTGCGGGTAAGGGAACCCGGACGTGTAGCATTACAGCTTCACGCCGGGCACCTTACTGCGCATGCGAGAGGCTCTCCTGCTCTCTGCAGGCGGCCAGTAGCAGAGCGAGCAGGAAAGAGGCAGCTGGCGGCCGGCCAGAGCTCCGGGATGTGTGGAAAAGGACACCTGTCTAAAGATAGGTGTCCTCTTCCCCCTCCCCCCAAATGTGACACCTGAGGGAGGGGAGATCCAAGCAGTGGAAGTTCCACTTTTGGGTGGAACTCCGCTTTAATGAGCCAGCTCAACTGAGTTGGGCTCATTACCTCTACCCCTGCAAGGCTCAGCACTCCCCCTAGTGATATAAGTCTGCATACACTTTAAATCTTGGGCAGATGTACCTGCATCCTGCACGCAACCAGGCGTCTTTACCTGCCTGCTGTCACAATATATATATATATAAATATATATATATATATATATATATATATATATATATATACATATATATATATATTTTCTGACATGAATACCTTTGGTCTTATACAGTATATACCTATATAATATAATGTAACTCATATGTCCCTTCATATACAGTATATTTAGACATAAAGTATAGAATTCTCTCTGATCCCACTTAGTTTTGACTGACTCTCAAACTAAATCTTTTGAGCTGGATTAAACATGCCAATTACTAATCATTTTGTTTTCTTTTTAAAGGGACATGGTGGTGGAATGCATGAGAACCTTCTGCAGGTGGTGATTGCATCCTTGCTGGCCTCCACCAATGCTTTACATATTCAATCACCTGCCAACTCTGCATGTCTTGTTTCTGAGAAGGTGTCACTATACGTGGTCCCTCTCTGTTTTCATTATGAATGCCTGCTGCTTCTATATGACTGACTAATTTACGTTTATCCTGGATTTCCTGCATTGCCTTTCTACTATCCTATTATGTAAAAAACTGGCTAAATAGACCTTCCTAATGCTATAAGGTAAGAAAACTGCCCTGATGACCATCACAGCAAACATACCAGGGGGTGGCACAGGTCCTACTTGTGCCATTACCATTCACATAGAAGTTGCTCAAGTTCATTCTGATGGCATCACAGCTCCTCGTCATTCACATGCCACAGACAACCACACAGAAATTCCTTTTTATTGTGTGAGGAATAAGAAAGCACATCCCTACAATGACAGTCACTGGTCAAAGAACAAGATAGGTCACATTCTGAATCTGACTCTGAATCTGAAGAAGTAATTCCTTCAAGGTTTGATTTTGCATAGACGGTACCATTCATGAAAGTAGACAAGGCTATTGGCTGGAAAGAGGTTAAAGGGACTCCTCCAAACTTAAGAAAAACTGTCTGGATTAAAGAGGAAACAATCAACTTTTCCTTGTTTAGAAGAATGTATCTTAGATGAGTGGCAGTATACAGAAAAAAGCTAGGCATTAATCAATGGTTAAATCAATTTTATCACCTGAAGCAGTTGAAATCAGGCCTGCTTACCTAATAACCCTTTTTGACACCTCCCTGATTAGACACGTAAGACATGTCGCACTTCCTATGGAGAACATTTCATGATGCCTTGGCGGGAGACCAACCATAGCCATCGTATCAGATCACTATCTAGTTTGATTCCCATTGGACAGAGGAAATGTTGTCACTGAAGCCTTATTCAGCTTTATTAGGTGCTCAACTAGAGCCATGTTGTCATCATTAACTTCCAGACGTTGACTGGCTTGCTTAACAAATTCAGCATTAAAGACTAACTGGTGCAAGATTATCTATACTGTTTAAATGCTAGTAATACATTGTTTCACTCAGCTCTGAACGTTGCTCAGTTGCTCTCTATTTTTCAGCACTATACCGAAAATGTAGAGGCCAATCTGCTGACAGCCTAAAGATTTACGCCGTTCCGGGGCTCTGGGCTTCAACAAAATGGCAGCCTCCAGCAAGAAGGAATGGCTACAATGCTGGGGGCAATTTACAGCACATACTTATTTTGGTAGCATAATTAATCATTTTAAATGTATGTTCCTTGCTAAAGAACATTATTTTTATCAAGTTGTCATGAGTAAAGTTACGCTTTAACACTCTTCATAATGAGAAAGAAAATGGTCAATCTCAGAACAGTACTAGACCTGTAGAAGTTAAACAGACACATTTATGTGAAGTCATTCAAGATGGAGACTATTCAATAAACCCTACTATCAATCTAGGCTTTTGGATGCTGTCCGATGATTTATTATATCTTCATATTCATATGTATCCATTAAGACATCAAAGATACCTCTGCTTTGCAGTGGCCTATTGCACTTTTATATGCAGTGTCTGCCAGTCAGACTTTGAACACCCTCAGAATGTTCTGAAGGAATTTTGAAGGAACAGGGCCTGAAAATATTGCATCACCTGAATGATATTTTATTGGCCAGAGACAAGGATATGATCATCTTACTATAGGTGCCCTACAGGACTTCGGATGTACTGTATCATTAATTGCAACAAATGCTTCTTGCAGCCCACTTCTCTGTTGAACTCTCCCAAGATGACATTTCAAAATCTGTCTCAAAAGTAACTCACTTCCTGGCAGTCCAGTGCCTAACCATTCTGTGAACTCTTGCTTCTACCATCTTAATTGTGAAATCTGCTCATTGACACTCTTTGGTCAATT
The DNA here is from genome assembly GCA_018402905.1 of Glandirana rugosa. Lineage (NCBI taxonomy): Eukaryota > Metazoa > Chordata > Amphibia > Anura > Ranidae > Glandirana > Glandirana rugosa. The sequence goes on from BLSH010465980.1 coordinate 61,182, forward strand.
ATGTCCCAATGATCATTGTGACATTATTGAATACATATGGTCATAAACATATCTGGATTAGAGGAATTTTTATTGCTGGAGGTCATTTTTGAAATGTTTTTAATAAAGGGCTAGCCAAAAAATGATGTATTTTTTTACTAGTTACACTTTTTTATACCCCTTAGTCATACACAAAGGGGGTGGTATCTTGGGGTCCCCTCATTTTTAAAGGGGGCTTCTAGATCCTGATAAGTCCCCCACCCACAGCCCCCTGCAACTACCAGGACAGGGTTATGGAGAAGAAGCCCTTGTTTTCTTCAACATTGGAATTTGGTTCTTACCAGGGGGTCCCCCTAACCCTCCATATTGAAGTCATATAGCCTGGTATTGTTAAAGGGGGGGGGGGTTATTCTTGCCCTCCCCTTTTCTTGGCCAGCCTGAAGGTCTAGTATGAATTTTTTGAGGATCCCATTCCTTTTTTATGTTTTTGGCATGGGGTTCCCCCTTAAAATCAATACCGGATCCAAGGTCAGCATCTACTTCCTGAAATGAGGTGCTTGCTCAGAGATGACATAATCATATAAATCATGGTGCCTGTGCCGGTTCTATCTGTGTTTAGAAATGGCTGACACAGATCAGCCCTTGCTTCAGCCTCTCACTTTGTGATTTGCTACAAAGTTATAATGTTCGGTCTAATCACTAAGGAAGGCGACTGAGGAGATTCTTGATAATATAGAGCTTTTTTGAAAATGATGCTGTTTTTGTATATTGTGACATATCAGAAATGTAATCATTCAGACACATAAATTTACTGAAAGGTCCACTTTGACCTTTGAAAGTAAAATTAATATCTGAATGGATGACATTTTGCTTTGCTAAAGCATTGTGCATTAGAAAATTGTAATTTTGTTTATTAAAATACTGTGTTCACCTTTTTTCAATCTTTTTGCATCTAAGTGCTGCTGATCTCCGCCAGCCTCTTTCAGCCGCATCCTGTCTGCATACACTAACCCAGTTGATACCTGAATTAATGCTCCTAATGTCTAGGTAATGATAATGGTGGATTGTGCCTAAACATTTTGTGTCATAATGGCCACGTGTAGTCTTCACTAGGTGTCCATGAGACAAAGTGACAAATCAGGGGAACAACTGGGAAACATTGGTTACATTATAACAGCCTTAGCAAGGACCATTTATTGCAGGATAATCATGTATTCTTTTAACTAAACCCGCATATTTAAAAGGATTGAAAACAACTTTTGAAATTATTTTCACATTTTGAAGCTTACATAAGATTTTAATGATCAGGCTTAGATCTATTTTAAGGCTGCTGTATATTAAAATAGGCATGCTGTCCTGTCAAGAAAAAAAAGCTGTTGAAATTTCTTTTTCTACAAGCTGAAGCACCTTGTACCTGTCACAAAGAAATTAGTGGATTCCTCCCCAACCCTGTCAGGATTTTGTAGCTTCTGACTGAATTGTAAGCCATGGCACATTTGTTTCTTTTTTTCTTACTCAGGTATAAGTTTATTAAAGAAAGTAAAAAAAAAACACAGAAAACATACAAAAGAACGTTCCAGAGAGTCCATGCATATTATACCGTATCATCTAAAATTAAGTACAAAGTCATATCTGATTATATTTAGCAATACAGAATAGCTATAATCATTTACCTCACATGCACCATAACAAGAAAAGAGCATTATGTTATAAAGCAAAAATGTCAACTGCCCTTCCATCACCATACCAGATAGTTCCTAGTGATATTGGTTGACTTACATGACCTACTGGCACATCACAGTAATAATCTATTCAGTATTAAGTCTACTGGAGATAGGCCTGGCACAGACAAGCAATTTCCCCATACTTTTTCAAACTTGTGCTGGTTACCTCTATGCGCATATATCAATTTTTCATACGTAAATACTGTGCTCATTTGGTCTATCCACATCTGCAGTGTTGGTCCAATGCAGCAGAATAAGTCTATGGGCCTGGAACAGTGCCCTGCTAGCGGCCTCCCTAAGGTAATTATCCTGTACCCCCTCTTCCAGTATGTCTAGAAGGCAAGGCTTAGGGTTCAGAGGTATATCAGTAGAGAGAGCACTATTATCCATTTTCAAAATTGATCCCAGTATCTGTGAAGTTTTGTGCAATGCCACAGTAGATGTATAAGATCCCAGTGTCCCTAGAGCATTCTGTGCATGCAGGATCTGGGTGAAGACCCATGGTGTGTAGCTTAACTGGGAGTTCGGTGTACCCTCAATGAGATGTATAATTGAGACGTTCAAAGAGCATAAATGCACCGCCTCTAAGGCTTCCTCCCAGTGATCACCAGATATATCTCCTATATCTCTTTCCTACCTCGTCATAGCAGAGTTGGGGTATTTCTCCAGGTAGTCAGTCAAGAGCATAGCATAATACCTGGAGATGAAGCCCTTAGTAGATGGTGAGGATTGTAAAAAGAAAAGAGAGGGCGCACCAGCCTTGCGGATTACTCAAGTATATTTATTGAATTAAAAGAACGAAAACATACTCATAAACAAATGGACCCTTTTACCCTTATACCAGTATAAATTTGAACACCCTTATGGGGTCAGCACATTTCTGGGGGAGCACATTGCAGGGGCTTCTTTCTCTAAGTGATTCTTTCTATAAGTAATATGCACTTCAAGCTCTGCACTTCAGCGATTGCACAAAGCGAATATACATAGCAAACTGCACTGCAAACACCTAACAGGCTGCAGGTCACCCTGTCTCTCTATTAAGCTCTCCTTCTATAACATGCACTCCCTACCACTCCTCCTGGCACTTGTGTCCTCTCTCCTCAAACTCTCTTACCTTCACCCCTCATCTCCACCACCCGGATTTTATATATTACCCCACCTTCTGTCCTCTCCCTATTATTGCTCCCACCAACTCCTGCTCATTCTACATCCATATAGTGAAAGAACCACCAGGACTCTGAGGCATGCCCCTCCATTTAAATCACACTCCCACATTACCTCATCACCCTCCTGCTTCTCCTAACTTCTGGTGATATATCCCCAAACCCTGGGCCTCCATCATCTGTCTTTGCCCAATGCTCCCATCTCCCAACACCCTCTGGCAGCAGCCGCAACCCACAGAACTTAGTCTCTATTCCTCTTCTTCCTAATACCAGCCTCCCCTTCCCCTGCACCCTCTGGAATGCCTGCTCTGTCTGCAACAAACTCACTGCCTTTCACAACCTCTTTATCGCTAATTCCTTTAACCTCCTTTCCATTACCGAAACCTGGCTTCATGAATCTGACACTACTGCTCATGCTTCCCTCTCCCATGGTGACCTTCTCTGGATGCACTCCCCCAGACCAAGTGGACGGAAGGGAGGTGGAGTGGGAATCCTTCTTGCACCACGCAGCACCTATCAGGTACTCCACCCTCCTCCCTCTCTGACACTTTCCTCTTTTGAAGCACATTGCATACATCTATTTTCTCCTATTACTCTAAGAATTGCTGCCATTTACCGCCCCCCTTGTTCGGTATCAACTTTCCTTGATGCCTTCTCTGCCTGGCTACCCCACTTTCTCTCTTCTGAAATCCCCACAATCATTCTGGGTGACTTCAACATCCGTGTTAAAGCTATCACTACTCTTACTTCTAAACTTCTCAGTCTAACTTCATCTCTCAACCTGAAGCAATGGATACAGGGTCCTACTCACTCTAATTAGTTTCACTCTCTCACTGTCTTCCACCTCCTCTCCCTCCAACCACTAACAGTTACCCGTAGAAACCTTCACCACCTCAACCCTTCTCTTCTTTAAGCTACTGACCACCTCTATAACAAAATCTCACCCCTGTCCTGCCCCAACCTTGCCACACTTGTCTACAACAACTCACTGTCATCCTCCCTAGACAAGCTCGCCCCCCTCACTACATGCAGAATCAGGCCCCGGCCGCTACAACCTTGGAGAACAGACAACACCAGAAGTCTTAGAAAATGTAGCTGTGCTCTTGAGCGTCTGTGGCATAAGACTAAGCTCCAAGAAGACTTCAAATATTACAAATCTGCCCTCCTAAAATACTATTCCTGCCTCCAAACTGCCAAACAGGCCTACTATATCACACTCATTAACGCATTATCATCCAGTGCCTCTCAACTTTTCTAGACCTTTAACACTCTACTCTGTCCTCCACTGCCCCCGCCCTCTAATTCACTCACTGCCCAGGAGATTGCCAATCACTTTAAAACTAAGATTGATAACATTCATGAGGAAATCTCCAATGCGCACAAACCACCCCCACTCAACACCCTATGTCCACAGATACAATCACTACTTTCCACATTCAACCCTGCTAGTATTAGCGAGGTTGCTAAACTTATTGAACACCCATCGCACCACCTGCTCCCTGGATCCTGCTCCCTCGCAAATGCCACGCTCACTCTGACTCGATTCTACATTCCCTAACTCACATTTGCAACCTTTCCCTCTCTTCTGGCATCTTCCCAAACTCTCTAAAACATGCCCTAGTCACCCCTATTCTTAAAAGCCCTCACTGGACCCCACCAATATTAACAACCTATGTCCCATCTCCTTACTCCCCTTCTCCTCCAAACTCCTTGAAAGACTGGTCTACAACTGACTGAATGACCATCTGACCATGAACAAACTTCTTGATCCCCTTCAGTCTGGATTTCGCCCCCTCAACACTCCATGGAAACTGCTCTCCTTAAACTCACTAATGACCTAATAACTTCTAAAACCAATGGACACTATTCTGTACTACTACTCATGGACCTCTCTGCTGCCTTTGACACAGTGGACCACCCCCTCCTCCTCCAAAAAAACTCCACTCCTTTGGTCTCCATGACTGTACTCTTTGCTGGTTCTCATCCTACCTATTCCAACGCTCCTTCAGCGTCACTTACAACTCTAATTCCTCCTCTCCTCTCCCTTTCTCTGTCGATGTACCCCAAGGTTCTGTTCTTGGACCTCTCCTTTTCTCAATCTACACCGCCTCCCTGGGTCAGTTGATTGCCTCCCATGGCTTTCAGTATCATCTCTATGCTGATGACACAAAAATCTATCTCTCAACCCCCCAGATCTCTCCATCTGTCTCCTCACGCATCACCAACTTACTAACAGACATATCAGCCTGGATGTCACATCACTTCCTCAGACCTATCCAAAACTGAGCTCATGATATTACCTCCCCCACGTGCCACTTCCCCAGATTTCTCTGTCAAAATCAACAGCTCAACTATCAATCCGTCCCCCCATGCCAAGGTCCTAGGTGTAATCCTGGACTCCGAATTAACCTTTCGGCCCCACATCCAATTGCTATCCAAAATTTGCTGCCTCAACCTCCGCAACATCTCCAAGATATGCCCCTTCCTAACCAATGACACCACAAAGTTTCTAATCTTTTTTTTGTTTAATTTGTTTTTATTGAGTAAAGAGGATTCCAGAGATCAACAATGCATACATAAGGTATATATAACACTCATGTCGATCTAGAGTATAGTAGTTACATATATAGGAAGTGTGTCACAATGGATCCTTGAAATGTGTTTTTATCAGAAAGAGATGAGAGGGCAGGAGCGGGTAAGAAGAGAAAAGGTGGGAGTAAGTGGAATAGAACAGAAATAAGTAGAGGAAGGGAAAAGGAGAGAGGGATGAAGGGAGCTGGCGAGGTGAGGCAATATTTCTTTAAGTAAGCATCACATAACGCTTCCAATCTAGAGCAGAGAGGGTTGGACAACATGTATGTCTCTGTCTTCAAAACCGCATATATATATATAGAGAGGGCTTCATTTGTACTTATAAATTATGCTCTATATTCCAGTCCATCACTGAGTGAACCATGGGAGGTCCGTTGGAGAGGACTGCACAATGGATTTGTATTTGACGGATGTGGTGAATTCACTCCACTTATACCATGTTACGAAGTGTTTTTGATCTTCCCCCCTGGCGGAGTGAGT
>BLSH010465980.1:76796-115339 GCA_018402905.1 Glandirana rugosa
ACCGTCATATGCGTCTACTAAATGACTATATGCATTGGTTGGGATACCACTGTAACGGGTTAGAATAATTTCTCGATTTCTCTAAACCTCTACACTCATTGAAGTTTCAGTTAATACTATTTTGTCTTCAGAATTTGTAAAGTTATGGTTTATTATGATTTGTTGAAGAAGTCCTTTTGATAGGGAAATTTACCGTCCTCTCTCGGTAGTTTGTAAACCTTTATGAATAAGGGTTTCTAAATTGTTTTGACTACCTCTACTTGGAGGAGGGCTATTGAGCATTTCAATATTGTAGTGATGTTTTTATATTATTTGGTTAGAAAAGGGACAATCCATCTTATTATTGCTTGGAATACATATAAAATTTTTGGGAGAATATCCATCTTTATAATGTTTATTCTACCTAACAGGGAAAAGATTGGTTTATTATATTTTTGTAGTGATGTTATAACTTTACGAGTTATCGGGAGGAGGTTCATCTCCATCAGTTTTGTTAAATCTTTGGGAATAAGTATTTCCAAATGTTTGATGGCTCTCTCCTGCCATTTAAAGGGATAGTTTTCCTGAAGAAGTTGTTTAGTATTATTTGGTATTGAAATGTTTAAGACTTCTGTTTTATCATAATTGACTTTGAAGTTACTCACATCTCCAAATCTCTTTAGCTCTTTAATAAGATTGGGCAATGTCACCATAGGGTTGGTTACGTATATCAGTAAATCATCTGCGTATACTGCCATTTTATAGTTATATTCTTTTATCTGTATTCCCTGGATATCTGGATTATTACGAATAGCAGTTGTTAAGTGTTCCATTACGATCACGTATAGTAGAGGGGATAAGGAACATCCCTGACGAGTACCGTTTGAAATCGTTATGGTATCCGAAAGAGTTCCGTTTGTACGGACCTTAGCCTTAGGATTGACATATAGGGCCATTATTTTTTGAAGTATTTTAGGTCCCAGACCTAGTTGTTTTAGTGATTCTTCCATAAAATCCCATCCTACTCTGTCAAATGCCTTTTCGGCATCTATTGACAGCAGACAGGTGGGTATGGCTCTTTTCTGAGCATATTCTATTAGTGATATTGTTTTCATTATATTATCTCTAGCCTCTCGACCTTTAGTAAAACCAACTTGATCTAGATCAATATGTTTTGGTAGGACCGGTGTCAGTCTATCCGCAATGATTTTAGCATATAGACATAGATCAATATTGGTTAAAGATATTGGACGATAATTACTGCAAATCGTATGGTCCTTATCTGGCTTAGGAATCAATGATATATGTGCCTCCGTATTTTGTGAGGCAAATGGTTGAGAGGCTGAGATAGAGTTGAACGTTTTTTCTAATATTGTTGTCAGTATCTCTCCGAACATTTTATAGAACCGTGGGGTGAATCCATCTGGTCCGGGACTTTTGCCCGGTACAAGTGATGATATCGCTTTTTGGATTTCCGCTTCTGTGATATTTTTATCTAGTTCCTCTTTTAAGTCCTCAGAGATGGTAGGTAGGGCTGTATCCTTAATGTATTGCTGTTTTTCTTTCTGATGTTCCTTTGGAGCCCTTTCGGGCACCTGGTTTGCCAAATTATATAGTTTTGAGTAGTAATCTTGAAATGTCCTGGAGATTTCTATAGGGTCATATGTGTGTTCACCTGTTGTTGTTTGGATTTTTACTATAGAGGTTACGGGTGATCGTTGGCCTATAGCTTTAGCCAAGAGTCGTCCCGTTTTATTCCCATATTGGAAAAAAAGGGCCCGATTTTTTTTATCCCTAATCCGTAAGGACTGCTCATTTAGTAAATTCTGTAACTCATTTATTTTATTCGTTAATGCTATCATCCTTATAGGGATTGGGTTTTGTTTATGCTCCCTTTCTATATTCATAATCTCTTTTAAGAGATTCTCTATCCTATTATTCTTAATTTTCTTAAGTCTAGTTCCGTGTTTAATATAAAGGCCTCTTATTACGCATTTTAATGTTTCCCATTGCATGAGTTGGGATGTTGGGTCATTTTTATGTATTTTAACAAACTCTGTTATTGTTTGGCGGATTTCAGTCTCACATTTTTCATCTTTCAATAGATTATCGTTTAGTCTCCATGACCAACCTGTTCCTCTATTTTCTAATATAGAAATCCCCAGAAAGATTGGGGCATAATCTGACCATAGGAAACCTACTATGGTTGCTCTCGGTGACATTTTCAGTCCTATTTGACTGGTAAGAAAAAAATCCAGCCTATGGTATGTATGGTGTATTCTAGAATAATAGGAGTAATCTCTTTCTTTTGAGTGGAGGATCCTCCAGATATCAACTAATTGGTGTTCTTCTAGTAATTGTTTAAATTTATTCAATTGTTGTTTATTTTGATATGAGCGATATACCGAGGAATCTATTTCCTGATTGAGGACAAAATTAAAATCGCCCCCAATCAGGACTGTTCCTTCAGTTTTCCCCATAAGCTCGTCAAGGATCTCTATCCCCGTTTTAATTTGATCGTAATTTGGGAGATAAATGTTTATTATTGAAAATATTTTACCATATATCATAATCTTTAACATCAGAGACCTCCCGTCTCTACCTTTTATGCTATCTAGAATTTGATGTGGCAAGGATCTATGTATCGCAATAGATACTCCTCTAGATTTAGAATATGGGTATGAATCATGAATCCAGGTGGGATAGTGTTTGTTCTTTATTTCTGGTATATTATCAGTACGAAAATGAGTTTCTTGAAAAAGAATAATACTCACTTTCTCTTTTTGAAGATGGTTTAAGATTTGTGATCTTTTAGATGGGGAATTTAGCCCTCTAACATTGAACGAGCATAATCTTATTAAATCCATATGTAGAGGAGGAGAGAAAAGAGAAAAAAGAAAAAGAAAAAAAAAAGACGAATAAAAAAAAAAGAACTCCACACACTACAACACAATCACATCAGTAAATACCTCCTATTTGACTCCTCTTGAGTCTTCCTTACTTTCGTAAGTTCCCTATATAGGGGGGATGTAAGTCGCTGACCAGTCGTTCCTCCGGCGAGGCTTGTAGTATATCCCGTTCCATGTCTCTACCCCTGAGGTTCTGTCTACAATCCCCCAGTGTCTCTGCGTCTTTCCCTATAACAAAGGGAGAAGCAGGGCAATGGGGGGGAGGGAAGAGAAAAAAAAAAAGGGGGGATCCCCTTTCTCGTCCTCCCCTGCTGGGGGAGACCCTTTTAGAGGATCCTCCTCCATCTCCAAATGCCCTCCCGGTATATTCTTCTCACAGTGTATATTTATTTTCCTATACTCTATATTTTACAGGCTTAACAGCAATGAATCCTACTCCCTATTCATGTCTAGGGCGCCTTCTGATCCCTCTTCCATTGTTGTTAATATGCCCCCCGGCACATTATTAATTCTTATTAAACCTTTGTTTTACACAGATGATACCATCAGTATTACACCAGTGAAGACAGAGAGGGGGAGGGGGAGAGGAAAAAAAAACCAAAAAAAAAACCAAAAAAAAATGTTTTGGGGGTTTTACCTCAATTTTAGAAAATTATATCCCTTCTCCCTCTGTGTCTTTCAAAAACTTATTCGTTCTTCATAATATATAAATACACAAACAACAACAACAAAAAAAAAAAGAAATTTCTTCCTCCTTATGTTTTCTCTATTAATTATTCAATCTATATAGTATACAAATAAATCATCTATATCGCATTACAAAGTGATGTGTATAGGAAGGAGAAACCCCCTATTATGGTATACAAATAAACCGTCTGTTTTGTAATAACAAATAGTGAGGAAAAAAAAGAAAAAAAAAAGTGGTACACTCAAAAACTGTATTAAACATGTGACTAGTGTCCAAAAAAAAAAAAAAAAAAAAAAAAAAGGAAAGAGGGGATTATATCCCCAGTTTCTTATAGACCTTTGGTGTGTTCTAAAAAAAATGTGCTAGGATTTTATAGTGTTATTAAAAGTGAGAAAAAATAAATAAATTATAAAAATAAATAAAAAAATAAAAAAAAGGAGGAGGGGATTATATCCCCATTTTCTTATAAACCTTTAATGTATACTAAAAAAAATGTGCCAGACTTTTATAGAGTTATTAAAAGTGGGAAAAAAAAAGGGAGGAGGGGATTATATCCCCAGTTTCTTATACATCTATGTTATATTCTATAAAAAAAAAAAGAGGAAAAAAAAAAAAAAAGAGTGTGCTAACCATTTGTTATGTTATTAAAAATGTTAAAAAAAAAAGGGGGGGGGGGAGGTTCTCTCATCTATTATTATTAATTATATTTATTCGTATGATTCGTATGTAGACATTTTCCTCTTAAGCATTCATATATCTGCTGAGCATGCTGTTGTATTATTGTCTCTTCATCTTTCTTTCTTTATCTTTTTCTCTCTCCTCTTCTTTCTTCCCCATTACCCTCTTTTTTTTTTCCTGGCGTTCCTAGTCATTATACTAAAAAAGGGGTCACCGGCCATTGCGGCAGTTCTATTTCAGGTAGTTGAAGTTGTTTTGAAAACTTGGGGAGATCCTCTATACCTCTAAAAATTGCTAGTTGATCTTTGTAGTAAACATGGATTTGAAATGGGTATTTCCATTTATAAAGTATTTGTCTTTCTCTCAGGGCGTCTAACAGGGGTTTTACAGGTCTTCTCAGGGCCAGGGTATGTTTTGAAAGATCCTGTAATAAAATGAGCTCCATCGAAGTCAATATTCTTTTGTTGCCTTGCGGCCGTCATGATTTTTTCTTTTATGTGATAATGGTGTATTCTACAGACAACATCTCTAGGTTTTGAAAAACCTGGTTTCTTAGGGCCTGCTGATCTGTGCGCCCTTTCTATAGTTATCTCTTCCATGGAGGGGTTTTGAAGTATAGATTTGAATATGGTTTGAATGGTTGTCAATAAGTCTCTGGGCCCTATTGTTTCAGGTAGCCCCCTGATTCTTATATTCTTCCGTCTACTTCTGTTCTCCAAATCATCTATGGTTGTTAAGGCCATTCTTAAACGTAAGTCCTGTTCTTTACTTTTGCTCTCATATTGAATTAGCTTTTGCTCCATGGCTTGTATTTTCCCCTCCATGGTGTTAACTTTGCCCTGTGTATCTTGTAGTGAATTTTTTAATGTTTGTATTTCCGTTTTATATGATGTTTCCAATCTGTATACATATCTGTCTATGTCCTCCCTAGTAGGGAGTGATCTGATATACGTTCGCATGTCCCAATTGCCTTTCTCCATTTCCTCTGTATCCAGTGATGGTCTTTGTATTACTGTTATTGGAGTCTTATTTATTTGTTCCAAATCTATCGAACTTGAGAATGAGCTTCCCTCTTCTACTTCTGATACTTCGTGTTGATTTTGTGACTGGTTAAAAAAGCCCTTTAAATCAGGTTTTTGTGTTTGATTTTTACTTGGTTTATTTGTATTACCGGATACGCCTTTTTTTCCTTGCTGGGATTGAGTAGCTTTCCCAGGCATCCTCGCAGTTTTTATTATCTGGTTCCTGAAGATATATCAGGGCGGGGGGGGGGGGGGGGTGGCGCTAATGGTGGTGTTGATAGTGCAGTGTGGTACTGTAGGGGTTTCAATGGCTGTATATTTAGTTGTATACACCGGGATATGATACTGTCCAATATATCAAAAATATCAGTTATGCCAGTTCCCGTATATGTTCCTGTTATATCAGCCCTTTTATACTTTTCCTATGTTTATGCTTAATATAATTGAGTCCTTTTATGATGGGCTATGCATGGTTCAATCCTTGTCTCTATTAGTTAGCCCCTACTGCTGCTACTATCTATTAGCGCCTCCCTGCGCTCCCCAAACGGGGGCCAGGCACTCACCTGCCCGTCTTCCACGAGGGATACTCGGGACCTCCACTCCCACTCGCGGTTTTGCAAGGGAGCCGGCTCTCTCTGCCCGCGTCCACTCCCGCTCTGCAAGCTGCTCCGTGCGGGGTCACGAGACGTCATTCTGGGTCTCCACTGAGGCGGATCCACTCTAGAGGGTTGAGTGCCGGAGAACCGGTCGAGGCACTTCCCTATCTCCGGTCCTCTCTCTCCTCTTCCGTAGCTCCCGGCAATCCACCTGGCGCTCCCTCGGGACGGTCCAGTCGGCAAGTCAGGTCAGTCTGCTCCGTCTGCTTATGATAAAGGCTGGGTTCCCATCTAGCAGCTCATTATAGGGACGGTATATGTCTCCATGTGGAGACAATCCTCACCCTGCGGCCATCTTGGTCAGTGGCTCCTCCCCCCCCCCGCTCTTTTCTTTTTACAGTGTTCACATTGGATTTCCCATGGTCCTTGGAGGGCAGCAAGCATAGTTAGTCTGGAGCTGAGCAAAGAACAGAAATCTGCCATTTTCAAAAATCTGTCAGAGATGTGATTCCCAAGGCTCGTATGTTTGATTTTGGCCAATTCAGGATACATCTGATTATTCCAAATAGGACTCTAATAGGTGTACCCCGAAACCTGTTGCAATTGGTTAACCTTTGACCAGATTTTGTGTATAAGCCTACATGTAGGATATTGCCTGTTGGGCTTAGAAAATAGTTATGCTTCTAGTCCCTCAGCCAGAGTTCCTGCTCTACAAAAGTGCATCATTACAAATAACGTGGGATCACCAATCTCCTCTTACACATTTGCTTCTTTACATAGACATTGTAAATTTCCCTTTTTTAATCACGTAGTCTTTAGAATTCTTTTTAAACTAACAGGTTTACTTAAATGAGAAAGCACACAAGGGGGTTAATATGTAATGGCCCCATCATTAAAGACATTTTGGAGTAAACTGCAGCAATCAACACTGTCTACATTACTGCTGCCAAGCCTATATCGACTACATGTCTACATTAAGGATGAGCTTGAGCGTGTTCGCAAGTGCACGTGCCTGAGCCCACCAGGTGGTGAACCCTGCACTGCTCTAATCACAGGCAGGGAGACATTTCCCTAATGTGTGGCTGCAGCGATTGGGGAATGGCTCCCTGCCTGTGATTAGCATAGGGTTCATTTCCTGGTGGGCTCGGGCACGTGTACTTGCGTGGACTATGCGAAGCCCATACTTAGTCTACATCAACTGTTGCAAATAGAAAAAGTTTAAAATATTCACCTAATAGGCTCTTGTTAGTTAAATGGCATGCTTTTTTCCTTTCATGCCATTTTTGTGCTACTCATTTCCCTTTTGTTCTTTGAATTTCTTTTTTTTTTTCTTTTTAGCGGATCTTGCGGAATATCATTTCTGTAGGGAGCAAAAATGTGGGTGCATTATTTATAAAGGGATTGTAATTACAGGGCTTTCCAGCATTTCTTGACTAGGGTTGAGCTGACACCTGGATGTTTGAGTTCGTCGGGTTCGGGAGAACCTCGTGAAACCATTCGGGTTCGGTACCGAACTCGATCCGAACTTGACCCCGGACACCGAACCCCATTGAAGTCAATGGTGACCCGAACTTTTGGGCACAAAAATGGCTGTAAAAAAGTAATGGAAAGGGCTAGAAGGCTGCAAAAGGAAGCAAAATGGGGGTAAGAATAGGACAAGTGCCCTGCAAACAAATGTGGATAGGGAAATAACTTAAAATTAACAAAAAAAAAATCAAAATGGGATAAGGAGGTGGATGTGGAGTAGGAGCCTAGAGGTTGACTAAGCCGTGCCCATGGCAGAGTAGGCGAAAGTGGCGGTGGAGGAGGAGGAGGAGGAGGAGGAGGAGGAGGAGGAGGAGGAGGAAGAGGAGGTAGCCAACACTGTTTTTTGTTTGTTTGTTTTTTTTTTAGAATTGGGGTAGCCCCCAAAATATTGAGACATATTCAAAAAAAAAGGATACCAATGGCTGTGTGAGGCCAGTCCAAATGTCTATTCTGCCACAAGGTACAGACAAGTCTTGTGGGATCCATGCCTGGTTCATTTTAATAAAGGTTAGCTTTTCCACGTTGGCTGTGGACAGGCAGCTGTGCTTGTCTGTGATAACGCCCCCTGCCGTACTAAACACACATTCAGACAATACACTGGCTGCAGGGCAGGCCAGCACCTCCAAGGCATAAAGGGCAAGCACAGGCCATGTGGCCAATGTGGAGACCCAGAAGTTGAATGGGGCAGACCCATCAGTCAGTACGTGTAGGCGTGTGCACACATACTGTTCCACCATGTTGCTGAAATGCTGCCTCCTGCTAAGACGTTGCCTGGTGGTGCTGTTTGTGGTGGAGTGCTGCTGACAAAGCTTTTCCACATTTTGGCCATGCTAACCCTGCCTTCTGAGGTGCTGGCGGTGCCAGAGCTGCATTGGTGACCTCCTCCTCCTCTGCCTTTGCCTTGTGCTTCCACTGAGCCCCCTGTGTCATTTGGGAATGCCCTCAGCAGCGCGTCTACCAGAGTGCGCTTGTAGTCGCGCATCTTCCGACCATGCTCCAGTGAGGGCATTAGGATGGCACATTGTGCTTGTACCAGGGATCCAGCAGGGTGGCCACCCAGTAATCAGCACAATTTAAAATGTGGGCAACTCGGCTGTCACTGAGCAGGCACTGCAGCATGTAGTCGCTCATGTGTGCCTGGATGCCCAGAGGAAAGACAAGCTGTCCTCTGTGGGAGGTGTATCATCTGTGTCCTCCGTATCCCCCCAGCCACGCTCCAGTGATGCCCACTAGCTGCGTTGGGTGCCACCCTGCTGTGAACATGGTTCCTCCTCCTCTTCATCATCCTCATCTTCCTCATCCTCCAGAACTTTCTCCTGGCTCGAAAATTTTTGACCTGGCCTATGCTGATGCAGGAACCCACCCTCCGAGCCACTTGTGAATGACTGGCCTGATAACCGTGTAAATGACCCCTCTTCCTCCTCCTCCTGTGCCACATCCTCTTCCATCATCACCCGAAGTGTTTTTTCAAGGAGACATAGAAGTGGGATAGTAACGCTGAGAACAGCGTCATCGGCACTGGCCATGTTGGTGGAGTACTCGAAACACCGCAATATGGTACACAGGTCTCGCATGGAGGCCCACTCGTTGGTGGTGAAGTGGTGCTGTTCCGCAGAGCGACTGACCAGTGTGTGCTGCAGCTGAAACTCCACTATTGCCTGCTGCTGCTCGCACAGTCTCTCCAGCATGTGCAAGGTGGAGTTCCACCTTGTGGGCACGTCGCATAGGAGGCGGTGAGCGGGAAGGCCGAAGTTCTGCTGCAGCGCAGACAGGTGAGCAGCAGCAGGATGACAATGCTGAAAGCGTGCACAGACTTTTTGCAGCAGCTCTGACATATCCGGGTAGTTTTTTAGAAATTTCTGCACCACCAAATTCAGCACATGCGCCAGGCAAGGGATGTGCGTCAAACCGGCTAGGCCCAAAGCTGCTACGAGATTTCGCCCATTATCGCACATCATCAGGCCGGGCTGGAGGCTCAGTGGCAACAACCACTCATCGGTCTGTTCAATACCCGTCCACAGCTACTATGCAGTGTGGGGTTTATCCCGCAAACATATCAGTTTTAAAACAGCCTGCTGTTGTTTACCCCTGGATGTGCTGAAGTTGGTGGTGAAGGTGTTACGCTGACCGGATGAGGAGGTGGTAGAGGAGGAGGAGGAGGAAGCGCAGTAGGAGGAGGCAACACAAGGCAAAGAGAAATGCCCTGCAATCCTGGGTGGCGGAAGGACATGTGCCAAACAGCTAGCCGCCTCAGGCCCACCCGCCACTACATTTGCCCAGTGTGCAGTTAGCGAGTTATAGCATCCCTGCCCGTGCTTACTGGTCCACGTATCAGTGGTTATGTGGACCTTGCCACAGATGGCGTTGCGCAGTGCACACTTGATCTCGTCCCTGACTTGTTTGTGCAGGGAAGGGATGACTCACCTGGAAAAGTAATGGCGGCTGGTAACCATGTACTGTGGGACAGCCACCGCCATCAGGTTTTTAAAACTGTCCGTGTCCAACAGACAGAATGACAGCATTTCAAAGGCCAGGAATTTTGAAATGCTGGCATTCAGGGCCAGGGATCGCAGGTGGGTAGGGGGGTATTTCCTCTTTCTCTCCAGTGTTTGGGAGATGGATAGCTGTAAGCTTCCATGGGACCATGTGGAAATGCTTGGGGATGGTGGCGGACATGGTGGCGTTGCTGTCACATCATCTGTTTGCTGGGTGGCAGGTGACACTGGCACTGTAGAGGCGGAGGAAGAGGCCGAGGCAGCAGCAGAAGAGGAAGAAGGAGGCCAAGACCTTTCTTGGATTTTGAGGTACTTATTCCACTGCAGCAAGTGCTTTGCATTTAGATGCCTGGTCATGGAGGTTGTGCTCAGGTTTAGAACATTTGTGCCCTGCTTCAGCCTCTCATTGCACAGTGTGCAAACCACTTGTGTCTTGTAGTCAGCACATTGTCTGAAGAACTGCCACGCCCGGAATGCCTTTGAGCTGCCTTTGGTGTGCTAGGTCCCTGGGTGCGGTGGATAGTAGCAGGCCTACTGTCTATGGGGCGCTCGCTCTGCTTTTGCAACCTGCTTCCTCTTTTGCTGTGCTGGTGCCTCTGTGCAACCACCACTTCTTCCTCCAAACTGCACACGTCACTTGCATGACCTTCATTCCATGTGGGGTCTAGGACCTCATCATCCTCCACATCATCTTCCACCCACCCTTCACCACTACACTCCTTATCAGTCTTCACACTGAGGAAAGCCGCAGCAGTTGGCACCTGTGTTTCATCATCATCATCACAGATGTGCTGCCGTGGTGTTTCCATATCCTCATCCTGAACCAGGAGTGGTTGGGCATCAGTGCACTCAATGTATTCCACTTCTGGGCCAGGGCTATGTGGATGGCCCATGGAAAGCACAGCAGCAGAGTCATCAAAAAGCATAAGAGACTGTTGCATGACTTGGGGCTCAGACTGCTTGGCTGATTTACAAGGGGCTGAGGTGAAAGACAGATGGCCATGGGGTTCAGGTGCAACTCTGAGCTTTCATCAAGGGACCGGGTGGGAGACAAGGTGAAGGAATTGGAGGCATTGTCAGCCACCTAATCTACTATCGACTGTACTTGTTCTGGCCTCACCATTGGTTGAGCGGCATTTGGGCCTACCATATGACGTTGAAGGTTTTGTAGGCTACCTGAGGAAGGTGTTTCACTTGTGCGTGTAGATGGCAGAGATAAACCACGTCCTCTCCTTGCAACAGGAGCTTCAGCAACACCACCAACACCAGCAGCACCAGCAGCACCACGACCACCACCACGTCCCTTATTTGACGCTCTGTTCATCCTGGACACAAATGTACTATGTAGCACTATGTATTAATTAAAAAAAAAAAGAATAATAAATTATTATTATTATTTTTTTTTACACAAAAGTCAATTGTAGATGCAGTTTTTATTTTTGTGCAAGAAATGCACTGCTCACTCCAGCAGCAGGAACCTCTCCCTACACCAGTATGAGATGATTTTAGAATGATAATTTGTCTTTCACAGCATTGACAGGAACCTGTCCCTACTGCAGTATGAGATGATTTTAGAACGATAAGCTCTCCCTCAAAGCACCAACAGGAACCTGGCCCTATTGCAGTAGTAGTTGTTTTTAGAACGATAAATTCTCCCTCAGAGCACCAACAGGAACCTGGCCCTATTGCAGTAGTAGTTGTTTTTAGAACGATAAACTCTTCCTCAAAGCACCAACAGGAACAAGGTCGTATTGCAGTAGTAGTTTTTAGAACGATACACTGCCCCTCAAAGCACCAACAGGAACAAGGCCCTAATGCAGTAGTAGTTGTTTTTAAAACGATAAACTCTCCCTCAGAGCACCAAAAGAAACCTGACCCTAATGCAGTAGTAGTAGTTTTTAGAACGATAAACTCTCCCTCAAAGTACCAACAGGAACAAGGCTCTATTGCAGTGGTATTTGTTTTTAGAACGATAAACTCTCCCTCAAAGCACCAAAAGGAACAAGGCCCTAATGCAGTAGCAGTTGTTTTTGGAATGATAAACTCTCCATCAAAACGCCAACAGGAACAAGGCCCTATTACAGTAATAGTTGTTTTTAGAACGATACACTCTCCCTCAAAGCACCAACAGGAACAAGGCCCTAATGCAGTAGTAGTTGTTTTTAGAATGATAAACTCTCCCTCAAAGCACCAACAGGAACAAGGCCCTATTGAAGTAGTAGTAGTTTTTTTTCAAGAGTTTTTATTGCCATTTTCAGTAAATAACAGGTTACAAAGCAGGTATTGGAAAGGTACAGTTGGTACAACTTTGATAGAATTACAGTCAAGGCATATAATAGTATCAATAATAGGTGGAGTGCTAGATTGGGGGTAGGAAGATTAAGATCTAAATCAGCAGAACTGGGGAGGAAGGGGGAGGAGAGGGGGGCTGCATAGATGGGGGTGGTTAGGAGATTTTGGTGATTTTGGAGATTTTGGCTGACCTGGTGGTTATTGTTAGTGGTGTATGTCAGGGTTAATTTAGGAAGAGTTGCATTTTGAAAAGAAGGGGTGAGTTTCTGGTTGAGGGGTTTATTGAGGGTGATTGGTTCGCCGGGGTCTGAGGTTTGAAGATGAAGTTTAGGATTTATGTAGGGAGATGTTTTGAACTTTGTTGTAGGGGGGCTAGCGTCGGATGCGCCAGCAGCAAGGGGGGTACCCGTTGAGAAGGGGATGCTTATGTTCCCTAATGTGGAGGAGATGGAGGATACCCTACGCTGTGCATATGGTGAGATATGTTGTATGGATGGACCTCTATCAATCCTTAAAATGTATAGTACAGACACAATTCAGAGTATGAACACTGAACATGTAATATGCATTTTATAAACAAACAAACATTTTACTCCTTGTAGTAGGTTGGGCCAGTATCTCGTATGGCTCAGGCCAAAGTCCGACATTGGTGGTGGTGTTATTTAGAGGGCTATAGATCCAGGAGGAGTTCCGAGGTTCAGAGTGCAGAGGGTTGATCCACTTGGGGGAGGATTTGTTTGAGTCCGTCGTGATAGAGGTGGGTGGATTTTTGGAGGTGCTCTCGTTCATTTTGAGGGAGGGACTGTTGCATGTATATGCCCCATTTCTTGTGGAATCTTGTATTTGCAGAGGTTGATTAGGGGTCCGAAGAGATTTTATCCATATAAAGTAGCCAGGTGAGGTCTTTTTGAACCTGCGGTTGGGATGGACCCAATGAGCATGTCCAGTTTTTGAGGATAGCCTTGCGTGCAGTTAAATGGACCGTGTGTACCCATGGCACGGATGAAGGACTGGCAGTGGGATAGGGCGTCTTGTAACTAGAGTAGTCCCAGTAGCCAAGGAGTAGGGTTATCGGGTTTTTGTGTAGGCGTATATAGTTATCGTAGATATGTAGGAGATGATTTGGTCCCAAAAGGATGCTATGCGTGGGCAGAGCCAGAATCTATGGAAGAAGGTAGGTTTCTCGGCGGAGCAAAGTGGGCAGACAGAAGCTACCGTGTTGTTCTTATCCATTAGGTAAGGAATGTAAGCCCTGTGTAGTAGTTTCTGTTGGGTTTCTTTCCATGCTTCGCTTGTGGTGTGGCGTAAGACTGAGTTATAGCCTGAGGCTATTTTTTCCTCCAGTTCTTCAATGGGGAGATCTTTGTTCCATTTGGATGCGACAATAGACATGGTGGAAGTAGTGGTTATGCTCAACCATGTATTGTAGATAGCGGATGTGGATTCCTTCTTGTCTGCTATCAGTTTGTCTATAAGTGAGATTTGGAAATTTTTTGGGTTGTTTCCAAATGACGATTGTATGTAACTGATGCATTGAGCATGCTGGAATGCATGAGAAGAAGGCAGGTGGTGGACTTGTGACAGGTCCGAGAAGGGTATCGGTAGACCAGTTGAAGAGACAAACAGAGAGACGAAATTGAATAGTCCCCGGGTCTCCCATATGCGAAAAGGCAAGCTATCCTGAGCTGCCGGGAAGTCAGGATTACCCCTAATCGGGAGATGTTGTGAGATAAAGAGGGGTAGTTTCTGGTGTTTACGTGCTTCTCTCCATGCTATGATCGTGTCTCTCAGGATAGCATTTTGTCTGAGATGGGGTGGTAGCGTTTTCCATTTCATGTGTAGCATAGAGGTTAAAGAGTACGGGGCCACCATACTTGATTCAATATGGAAGTTTGAGTACCGGGAGGATTGGGTTATCCAATCAATTCCTGTTCTGAGGAGACAAGACAGGTTATACAACCTAATGTTAGGTAGGTTTGCCCCTCCTTCGCCTCTTGGGGAGTGGAGCTTCGCCAGAGCAATACGTGGTCTTTTGTTTTTCCATATAAATTTGTTAAGAGATTTGTTCAGACATTGAATGTCTTTATGTTTTAGCAGCAGAGGAATAGTTTGCATGGGATATAAGAGTTTGGCAAAGCAGACCATCTTATAGAGGTGGCATCTCCCCAAAAGGGATAGGGGGAGGTCCATCCATCTGGTTAGTTCTTGACAGATTTTTTGTACTACTGGGGGGTAGTTGAGGGAATAGAGGGAGGAGGGAGTTTTACCAATATTAATCCCCAGGTA
Organism: Glandirana rugosa; assembly: GCA_018402905.1. Lineage (NCBI taxonomy): Eukaryota > Metazoa > Chordata > Amphibia > Anura > Ranidae > Glandirana > Glandirana rugosa. The sequence continues at coordinate 91,269 of BLSH010465980.1, forward strand.
GGTGATATGGGATTTCGCTAGGGAGAAGGGAGAGTCCTTGATCCACGTGAGGTGTTTGGTGTTGTCTAGGGGGAGGACTTTGCTTTTGGGGTAGTTAATGCGGAGACCCAAATAGGATCGGAAGGTATCGAAAATTTGTTTGATGGCGTACACGTCGGCGGCCAGATTGGCTGTGAAAATGAGGACATCGTCCGCGAATAATGCCGTTCTCAGTTCCTGTCCGCCGACATGGACACCATGTATGGGAGCCAAAGAAAGGAGAAACCTGGATAGTGGCTCTATAGCCAAGTTGAACAACAAGGGTGATCGTGGGCACCCCTGCCTCGTCCCTTTGAAAAGACGGAATTCCGGGCTTTGGATGCCAGAGGTCACTATTGAGGCAGTGGGGGAAGCATGCATTTGACGTATCAAGTGTAAAAAGGGACCTTGAAATCTGAACGAGTCTAGAACGTGGAGAAGCCATTCGAAGCTGACATTGTCAAATGCCTTCTCGGCGTCTAATGTGAGGATTGCTATCTGCTCCCTGGGGTGGTTTTTCGCATGTTCTAATATAGTCAGGACCTTTCTAATATTTAAGGTGGCTGTTCTGCCTTTTACATAACCTGATTGCACAGGTTGTATGAGAGTTGGGATGATGTCCGCTAGCCTGGTGGCTATGATCTTTGAAAGGAATTTGGCATCTAGGTTTAACAGTTAGATGGGTCTGTAGGAGCCTGGTTCTAGTGGGTCCTTTCCTTTTTTGCTTAGTAATTTGATAATGGCTTGGTAGCTGGTGGGCATGTATGTGCCCCTGGACCAGATGCCATTGAAGACCGCAAGTAGGGTGGGGGAAAGGGCCTCTCTGAGAGGTTTATAAAACTCGCCAGTGAGGCCGTTCGGGCCAGCAGCTTTGTTGGGTGAGGTGTTTTGGATGGCCATGTATAGTTCTTGGTCCGTGATTGGGGAGTTCAGGAGTTGTAGTTGTTGGGGGGATATGTGAGGGAGGTCAAGGGAGTCTAAGAAAAGTTTGGCTGCGTTAGAGTCAATGGTATCTGGGGCATATAGTGTGGAATAGAAGTCTAGCATAATTTGGGTGACGTCCTTGGGAGTGGATTTGATATTGCCCTGTTTGTCTCTGAGGGAGGTGATATGTGTGGGGTGGTGTGGACCTTTGCATAGTCTGGATAGGAGTTTGCCTGATTTGTTACCAAATCTATAATATGTTGCCTCCATTGATGCTCTTTTGGTCAGTTCCAGTCTGTCTGCCCAATGATCAAAGAGACGTTTGGCAGCATGCCAGTTCTCCCTGTTTACCTGCGTGTTTGAGGAGGCTAAAGCGCGTTGTGCTATTTGGAGACGGGAACTAGCTTCCCGATATTCGGTAAGTATCTTTTTTTTATAGAAGGAGGAGTAGGGTATTATTTTACCTCTAAGAAATGCTTTACCTGCCTCCCAGAAGAGGTTGGGGTTCGCTTGATAGTCAGAATTAGTGAGGGAGTAGTCTTCCCAGGCTTTAGTGATGTATGCATGGAAGTCAGTCTTGTTTGCGAGGAAGGATGGAAATCTCCATGAGTGAGCATTAGGGTGGGGATTCTGGTCATTTAATGTCAATGAGATAGGGGTGTGGTCCGAGATGGCCATCTCATGGATATCCGTGTCCGATATTTGAGGTAGCAGGTCGTCAGTGGCGAAGAGGTAGTCAATCCTTGATAATGTCATGTGGGGGGGAGAGTAGAAAGTATACTCTCTGTCAGATGGATGTTGGAGTCTCCAAACATCAGTGAGATGTAGGGATGTCATTGTATCTGAGAGTGGGGTGGGGGTCTGGACTTTCCCAGTGTCTTTAGTGTCATGGTGGGGTTTTGGACGTGATTTGTCTACCGAGGGGTGCATAAGAGAGTTGAAACCCCCTCCCACTATGTGTGGTATGTGAGGGTGTTGAAGAAGATGGATGGAGAGATCCGTAAAGAATTGGGAGTCCGGGTTGTTGGGTGCATATACACATGAGATGTTTAGGTCTTTGTGTCCCTGTTTGAGATGCACCGTGACTATGCGGCCTTGGATGTCTGATACGACCGTATTTACGAGGCGTTTATGGATTAGGATAAGGGTTCCTGCTTTTTTGCCCACTGCCCCTGAGCCCAGGACCAGCCCTACCCATAATTTGTGCATACGCTGGAAGTCTTGGGATTGGAGATGAGATTCCTGTAGTAAGGCTATATCTGTTTTTAGGCGGTGTAGGTGTCTCAGAATTTTCATTCGCTTGTGGGGAGATTTTAGTCCCTTTACATTCCATGAAATAATTTTCATAAAAAAGATGTAGGTGGGGGAATCGAGCAGGGTTTGTAAGTTTTGTGAGTTTTAGGGTGAGCAATGTAGATGTTCACCCGCATTGGTGGGGCCCGTGGTGAGGTGAGAAGGTAGGTGGGCATAGGTCAGCCACTTACGCATGGTATACTTAGGGAGGTTATGCAGCAAGTTGGTGGGGATGAGGGGGGTATCAGGGAAGTGAACAAGACAGAGGGATAACAATAAATCAATCATTAACTTCACTTTTTTCTACATGGTTTCGTTACGGGAAACGCAGCACCCAAAGGGATGTATATCAGAAAGAACCCCTTATAAAGTAGGGTGAAGGTTCGTTATGATGTCCCTTGCGAAAATAAAATGTTGCACAGGATCTGGGTGGGAGGAGGCCATGTGGATAGAGTGACAACTAGAGTACAGTAACTACATGACTAGAGTTCCTGTCACGCTTTAGTCTGGCCAAAGCGGGAGAGGAGTAAAATAGTTAACGGAGCATATTAGCAAAATTGTAGTTTAGAGGAGAGCACAGTAGCTTTTAGAGTGTCACTGTATGGCCAGTTCAGGTGCTACAGTGAAAATGTTACAGAAGCATATAGTGTTCGTATACTCATCTGAGCAGGCGGGAGAGTTGTGGAGTAACTCCGGCTGATGTTCCGGAGGGGATGTTTTCTTTCAAGAGAGTTCCATGTGGTTTATCCCGAGTGTTTTGAGTCTTTTAGCTGATTCCTTTCTGGGACTCCTTTGGTCTATGGGGCGTGATAGGCCTTGGTCTCTGGACGTTGCTGTAGCATAGGATATGGGGTCCAGGGTTCTCAGGAAATGATCTGCTTCAGATGGGGTATGAAAAGTGAGTTGCTCACCGTTAGGTGCTTTGACTCGGATCGTGCTGGAAAAGCCAATGTGAACTTCATCTGCCTTTTAAATAGGTCTGAGCAAATGTTTTGGAACGCCTTCCTCGTTTTGGATACCTCTGCTAAATAATCGGCAAAGATTAGGATTTTTGCCCCATCGATTGTCAGCGTTTTGGATTGCCTGAATTTCTGTAGAATGGCATGTTTGTTCGCATAGTTTAAATATTTAGCGATGATTGGTCTCGGACCGGGACGGTTGGAGGTAGGAGCTCCGAGCCTGTGAGCTCTTTCCACCTGAAAGGGACCCTTTAGGCCTAGGGCTTCGGGGATTTTTACCGCGCAAAAGTTGACGAGATCACCTGTTGAAAGAGATTCGGGTGCCCCAATGAAGCGAAGGTTGCTCCTTCTGGACCGATTTTCGAGATCTTCGAGTTTCTCAATGATGAGGGCAATCTGTTTGTCCTGTGCGGTGTCAGATTCCTGAGTCTGATATACTTCTTCCTCCAGGTGTGCTATGCGTTGCTCTGCATGTGCTTTGAGATCCTTATGGATCTGAGCCATCCCTTCCTGCACTGCCTTCTCCACAGATGCTGCAATCATGGGGGACAGGAGAGCTGCTTCCGCTCGGGCGATGAGCTCCGTAGAACGATTGTCCTGTCCGAAGGCAGCTGAGGGAGCGGCTTCTGCGGCGTGTGGCGCCGCCGCCATGACAGGCTGAGCGGCCTGGTCGGAGCCCTCTGGTGTCTTGACGAACTGTGCCTGGCGAAGCAGTCCCTTGTCTAGGTATCGCTCCATGCCGCTGTCCAGGATGTCTCCGGGTTGTGGGGGACGGGTGTAGAGGGGTCTGTGCAGGTTTTATTTGCAGATTCTGGGCTTCTTCGCGGGAGCTGCTAGGACGCATGACTAGTCCATGGAGCGCCGGAACCGGAAGTTCAGTAGTTGCTTTTAGAAAGATAAACTCTCCCTCAGAGCACCAACAGGAACCTGGCCCTAATGCAGTTGTAGTTGTTTTTGGAACAATAAACTGTCCCTCAGAGCACCAACAGGAACCTGGCCCTAATGCAGTTGTAGTTGTTTTTAGAACGATAAACTCTCCCTCAAAGCACCAACAGGAACAAGGCCTTAATGCGGTAGTAGTTTTTAGAACAATAAACTCTCCCTCAAAGCACCAACAGGAACAAGGCTCTATTGCAGTATTATTTGTTTTTAGAATGATAAACTCTCCCTCTGAGCACCAACAGGAACCTGGCCCTATTGCAGTAGTAGTTTTTAGAACGATAAACTCTCCCTCAAAGAACCAACAGGAACCTGGCCTTAATGCTGTAGTAGTTTTTAGAACGATAAACTCTCCCTCAAAGCACCAACAGGAACAAGGCCCTATTGCAGTAGCAGTTGTTTTTAGAACGATAAACTCTCCCTCAAAGCACCAACAGGAACAAGGCCCTAATCCAGTAGTAGTTGTTTTTAGAACAATAAACTCTCCTTCAGAGCACCAACCGGAACCTGGCCCTATTGCAGTAGTAGTTGTTTTTAGAACGATAAACTACCCCTCAGAGCACCAACAGGAACCTGGCCCTAATGCAGTAGTAGTTGTTTTTAGAACTATAAACTCTCCCTCAAAGCACCAACAGGAACAAGGCCCTAATGCAGACGTTGTTGTTTTTCGAACTATAAACTCTCCCTCAGAGCACAACCAGAAACAAGGCCCTAATGCAGTAGTAGTTGTTTTTAGAACGATAGACTCTCCCTCAAAGCACCAACAGGAACCTGGCCCTAATGCAGTAGTAGTTGTTTTTAGAACGATGAACTCTCCCTCAAAGCACCAACAGGAACCTGGCCCTAATGTAGTTGTAGTTGTTTTTAGAACGATAAACTGTCCCTCAGAGCACCAACAGAAACCTGGCCCTAATGCAGTAGTAGTTTTAAAACGATAATCTCTGCCTCAGAGCACAAACAGGAACCTGGCCCTAATGCAGTTGTAGTTGTTTTTAGAACGATAGACTCTCCCTCAAATCACCAACAGGAACCTGGCCCTAATGCAGTTGTAGTTGTTTTTAGAACGATGAACTGTCCCTCAGAGCACCCACAGGAACATTTCCCTAATGCACTATAAGATGGTTCTGAACGCTAATGTCTCCCTCAGAGCACCCACAGGAACGTTTCCCTAATGCACTATAAGATGGTTCTGAACACTAATGTCTCCCTCAGAGCAACAACAGGAATGTTTCCCTAATGCACTATAAGATGGTTCTGAACACTAATGTGTCCCTCACAGGACCGCAGTGAAGGTCTCCCTAATGCATTCTGAGATGGTTGTGAACGCTAATCTTTCCCTCACAGCAGCGGCATGAAGCTCTCCCTATTCTAGTCTGAGACAATCTGACACGCGGCTCTACCTGACTCCAGCCCCATATAGAGGCTGGGTCACATGATGCACTGGCCAATCACAGCCATGTCATTAGTAGGCATGGCTGTGATGGCTTCTAAGGGCAAACTAGTGAAAATCTTGTTGATTTGCTGCCCAGCAGCTATATAAAAGGCAGCAAAAATACCCGAAAACCGAACCCGATCCCAGACTTTTTTTTTTAAAGTCTGGGATCGGGTTCGGGGCACGGACACCACAAAGTCCGGTACGATCCCAAATTTTACAGTCCGGGTTCGCTCATCTCTAATCTTGACCAATTTGACTGTCTCCTGCAGGATAACCCCAGTCTTTAACTATTCTAAAGACTATTATGTCTATCTCTTCATGTTTTGACAGTTTTCGGTAGCATTACATACAATGAATATCATGGTAATTTTTTTGCACCCCTTTAGACGCCCTATATTGTGTAATGTGATCAAAACTGGTCACATAATGAGGTTTAGGTGTTAAGATGCCTACTCTAAAATATTGAGTTCATGTGGGATAATTGACTTCTAGACTTCCTGACACTTGTTTTCATTAATCAATATTCCCCATCAAACTTAAGCTAATTATTTGAAAGTGTGATGAGCTGAACTGCCCTGTGTATGGTTTGGCAGCGGTCTGCAGAACAAAGAAGTTTGGATACCAAACCTGATCCTAATTGAGATCAATGGTACTTTTACATCTATTAAAATATAAACACATAACACCATGAAAATTCAGTTAGGGCTCATTCACATGGATGACCAGAGGGTGGTGAAACCAGGTGGTTGAACCATGGTTTAACAGTTCTCTGACCACCCACCTGAACAAGGCCATGAAGCAATTCAGGGCTGTGCACATACTGTGGCAAAAAAAAAAAATGGTTTGCAGCATTCGGGGTTGGTATTGCTGCCGAACACAACCTTTTCAATGACAGGGACCACAGGTCAGAATTTTTAGGGTAAAACAGGCAGTGAAGTGACATATCGCCTCCTCACTGTCTGTCAAATGCCTCTGAAAAGTGATCCATTGTGGGCTGCTGCATATATGAATGAGCCCCTAAAGTGTTGCTTTATTGAATTTCGCTAGCTGTTGTTTGGGTAACCTTGAGTAGTGCAGTGCTGTCAAAGGTGCATACTGTATAGAGTACTACTAATGTTGCCTGCTTTCAAACTATAATAAATTACAGAATCGACCTGGTTACCATTCTGCACTCTCAAAAATAACTCGTTACTCTCTCAAAAATAATTCAAAGTGAAATATAACATGCACAGTAATAAGATGTCACAGTTTTCAGTTTATTGGTACATTAACTATTTAAGTGATATATTGATCATAACCAAGATGGTTTGCTGGAATAATTCAAGTTCCATGAACAGGAATGCTTGCAAGCACATATAAACAACTGTAAGGCTAAGTTCATACAAGCAATGAATTTTAAAGCAACCTTCAATGCGCAGTTATGAGCCTATAGCATTAATGTGCATTTCAGACACACCAATTGACTCATTTAAATGTGCCTTAAACCAGCCTTTGTCAACCAGGGTGCCCAGACACCCTGGGGTGTCTTCAGGTTTCCTTAGGGGTTACTTAGCAAAATTTCTGAGACTTACCATAAAATTGTATACAAGTCAATGAGTAGACAAAGCCTGCTTTTTAACTACACAAAGTTACAGGCTTTCATTGTGCACCACTACAACCTTCCAGCTGCTGGTGTCCTTACAACCCATGATGTCATTAGTTGATAGTGGATATTGGGCACCTGCACAGCATCCTTGTTTGCTCTTCCCCTGCCCCACTCCATCAGCAATAGGGTTACATTAGCTGAATGAGGGAAAGAAACTGAGGGAGAAGGCACCAGTGTGCAAAGGCATATTTGCTTGGGAAGAATAAATCACCTCTAACATTGGGCGTCCTAGGGGTGTGGATGTTGTTGCATTATATTCATTTTGTTAAGTTTAGTTGACAGAAGAAGGTTGAGAAACATTGTTTAACCACTTAATCTCCAAAAGGTTTTGCCCCCTTCATGACCAGGCTATTTTTTGCTATTTAGCTCTGTTCTAATTTAACTGGTAATTGTGCGGTCATGCAACGCTGTACCCAAACAAAATTTGTATATCATTTTTTCACACAAATAGAGCTTCTTTTGGTTGTATTTGATCACCACTGCGTTTTTCATTTTTTTTATTTTAACAAAAAAAGACCATACATTTTGAAAAGAATATATATTTTTGATTTCTGCTATTAAACATATCCAATAAAAAAAATCTTTCTTCGGAAAATTAAGGCCAAATTGTATTCTGATACATTTGGTAAAAGAACAATCCTGATAAGTGTGTATTGATTGTTTTGCATGAAAGTTATAGTGATTATAAACTATAGAATATACTGGAATTTTTTTTATACTACTAATGGCGGTAATCAGCGACTTATAATGGGTCTGCGATTTTGCATCAGGCAATCTGACACTAACTGATGCTGGGTGGGAACTGACTAACTGCCACTGACATCACCAGTGACACAAATACAGTGATCAGTACCATTATAATTGGAGGACTACACAAGGTCCACCTGTGTGCACGCAATGTGTCAGTATAAATACCATACATCTTTTCTGAAAGGTCTCTGAGAATTCAACACCAAACAAGCAAACAGCATGAAGACCAAGAGTTCCTACAGTGCACCATTAAGTCCACTATAGTGAAATAGAAAGAATATGGCATTACTACAAACCCAACAAAAGAAGGCCTCACACCAAAACTCACATCACAGCGGATATGAGAGTATCTGTCCATTGGACCAGTTTAAGCCATACACTCCACAGATTGGTCTTTGTGGAAGAGATACATTGTTGTGCTATTATACTACTGTTGTATCCAGTTTGTTAGGGTCATGTCCTCTTTTATTTAGTGCTGAGAGAAGCAGGTTATTGTTTTCTGTTTTGAAACCCTCTCAATAATACCTGCTGGTTCCTAGTCGTTTGTTGATGGCCTCCAACACAGACAACAAATAGTTTGTCTTACTTTAAACCTTTGTAAAATGATTCAGTTTTTAAATGGAAATCCTCAGCAGCCTGCTCACGTAATTGATTCGCAGTTTCCCTTATAAATTTGCACACAGCTTGAATTCAAATATTGTTGCTTTTGTACCTTCTGATCCTATAAAATACATGTGTGCATCAATGTTTTACCTAGAAATGCAACAAAAATAATGTGACTGGCTTGCTAAGCAAGGAAATGCTAATGCGTCAATCAAATATGATGTCAGCGCAACAATGGCAGGCCATATATGGGTATTGATCACTGGAAACCCATTTAGAAGCAGCAGCATATGAAATAATGTACAGTTCTGAAGTAGTGACTATGTATGTGACTTTCAGTGGGGTTATGTGTTCCGACTTGGATGCAACTTTGAAAAGGTTTGTATATTTTATGAGGCCAAAATCACACTGAAATCACAGCAAAGTAGTACAGGAACCTTTTCTTTTTTACATTTAAAAGTTTATTGAATATAGGCTGAGTGGTATATTCTCAAAGACATACATCATCATCTCATGGATTATAATGTCTTCAATTTGAACAAGTATCTAACTGTATGGTAAGCACGTCATACCTAAATATTGTAATCGGTTATTGCATATGAATTTTCAAAAATCTGTTAATACACTTCATTGCTTATGTGTGAGCAATAAAAGAAAGATGTTAGGAGAATTAAAGAGAAGGAAGATAGAGAAAGAACAGGGGTAATAGGTGGGAATTCAGATGGGTCTAGAGGTTCCATCATTTGTAATTGTATTAACAGCAGTTGTATCTATATAGAGTTCTGACATTCTTCAGGTGCCTATTTTGTGAAGAAACCATATGTCTACTCTGGCCTGGAGGTAATCCTAAAGACTTATCTCATGCCCTGGTGTTCTGCTCTCAGTTTTTCATAATGCTGTGAGAATCTTAATGTGAACCATGGTGGCCAGGTTTTATGGTACTTCTCAACTCTATCAGAGGCCTGGGCCAACGTTTCCTCCATGTTACCCATTTCTGAACCCAGCCCAGCCACTCCAACACAGTAAGAGTTTGTGTATTTTTCCAGTAAATTGGATTAATGCTTTGGCAGCATTCAACAGGTGTATGGTTAATGATTTTTTATATTGTTTGAGGAGGAAATTTGAGATATGTGGTAGGCAACATGCAGCTGTATTTTGGTATCTGTGATCCGTTTGATTACCTCCTTGACTTCTTTCCTGTAGATAGTCGGGGGGGGGGGGGGGGCAGTCCCACCAGATGTGGATGAGGTTGCCCACATCACCTCCACATTTCCAGCATGCATTAGGGAATTGGGGGTACCACTTATTCAGTTTTGCTGGGGTTAAATACCAATTTGTTAGTGATTTGTGTGCCATTTCTTGCATTTTATTTCCCTTTGACGGGCCTTCGACCAGTTCCTCCTGAGCCTGTCCTCTGACATATAAATTGAGTTCTGCAGCCAGGAGTAAGTGACAAAAGTTCCTTTGGCCTTGTTAAGAGGGATAATTGAATCCTGGGTTGTTTGTGTTGCCATAAAAATTTTAGTGACATGGGTTGAAGTTTCCAAAAGAAAACCTTGGGTAATTTCACTGGCAAGGCACACAGCAAATACAGCAGCCTGGCTAAGATGGACATCTTGAGTATGGCCGCTCGATCAAACCAGGAGAAGCAACCTGAGTGCCATGTTTTCAGATCCTTCTCTATTGTCAGTAGTATTGGTGGGAAGGTATGATCATAAATCAAGGATATTTTTTGGGGTTAACCATATACCTAGATATTTCAGTGCCTTTTCCTTCCATTGGAAGGGGCAATTTTCTTTAGTTTTACAAAATTCCTTTTCCAACATGCTGATATTCATGGCTTCAGATTTTGAATAATTTATTTTAAGATTTGACAGGTATCCATAGTGTGTGAATGTTTCGATTAGGTTAGGTATTGTTGTGTGTGGTTTCGTCAGGAAAAAGAGGTCATCTGTATAGGTAGCAATTTTGAATTCCCTGTCTAAAAGCCTAAGACCGCTGTCGTTAAGCATGAGGGCTGGCTGGCGTCTCAGTGTCAGCCTCTGAGCGGTGGCTCTGACACGGGGATGTGAGCTGGACGGCTGCTTCAGTACAGGTATGTACATGGCGCTCTGGTCACTTTATGACTGTCTCAACCTATGCACTTGAGATTTGATTCTTTATTGTGGTGGCATTATTATCATTATGCACTATACTATTATCTTTAAATGTCTCAATCGAATGACTTAGTGCCCCTGTGTATATTTGTCTCTAGGTAGCCAACCCTCTTTCCTCTGTGGCGGATCAAGGTTCATGGCTGTTTGCTGGAGAGGACACAGTTCCATCTGACCATTCCCCCTCTTGGATACTCCAGTCCAATACCCATCCGAGCAGGACAGGTGACTCTGGTATCCCTGTTTACAAGTGCCTCTATCTATTTGGTGGCATTTTGGGGGGGGGGGTGAAGCGAGCAGTTGAAAAGAGAAAGTTATATCTATGTGGTGAGCATTGTAGTTTTGATATTTTACTGTTAAATGCATATGTGTATTATATGTAACTAACGTAGATTGTTATTTGTATTAGAGTGCCAAGCAACTGGGATCACCCTGGATGAAGCAGGCATGATGCCAAACGTTGGTGCTATATGATCCCTACGCTGTATTCACCATCACATATGTATTCTGTATTGTTTCTAATAATTTATATATCAAGTTTTATCATGTATTCACTAAAACTGTGTAAATTTTAGCAATTAGTTGTGATATTGCTCACTACCGAGGTATGTCCTAAAAAATCCCTACACCTATGCCCTAAGGCTAACTGCTGACCCTGACAGGTTGCCTAGACATTTTCATTCCTCTGACAGAGTCATCTCTGTTCACCATTCTGATAAAAGGCTCTAGGGCAGGATGAACAACAGGGGTGACAAAGGGCACCCCTGTCTTGTGCCATTTGTTATCTCTACTGTACCCGACAAGGATCCATTGATTTTTATTCTGGTTGAAGGTGTTTAGTATAAAGCAGTGATCCAGGACATCAAGCCCAATCCCACATGCTCGCATGTGGCGAAAATTAAGCCCCAGGCCACCCTATCAAATGCCTTCTCTGCATCGGTGGACAGGAGAAGGCCCTCCATATGTCTCGTACAAGCAGTATGTGACAGCAAAGGGGCTTTGATGTTGTCCTTTGCCTCCCTGCCTGACATGGACCCTACTTGTTCCGGTCCTATCAACTTTGACAGAAGAGTTTGGAGTTTGGTCTGAGGTATCTTAGCTAGCAATTTTAGGTCTATGTACAATAGTGATATAGGGCAGTAGCTAGAGCATTCGGTGGGATTCTTGTTGGGTTTGGGTAGGACAGTGATATGTGTGAAAAAGATGTCCTGAGGTACCTCTCTTGGTCTAGACAGAGAATTCAAAGCTTTAGTCAATGGTTCTGTCAGTGTGTTTATGAATGTATTATAATGGATGGAAGTAAAACCATCTGGGCTTGAGCTTTTCCCCGGCTTTGACTCCTAAATGGCCTGTCTGATTTCAATAGGAGTGATCTGCTCTTCTAGTGGTTGGATGTCCTCCTCCTTTAGTTTAGGCATGCCACTCACAGATAGGTAGTTTTGAATTGCTTGGGTCCTATCTTCTGATGTCTCGGGAGGTCTATGTTGCGGAGGTAAGTTGTAAAATTTGATATAGTAGCTATGGAAGTGTGATGCAATAGCTTCTGTGGTAACATCTAGTGAGCCATCCTGTTGTCTAATGCCCATGATATTTTTGTTAGTGGTGGTTTCCCTAAGTGCTCTGGTGAAGAGTCTACCAGCTTTATCACCTGTTTCGTAGTAGATTTTTAAAGAATAGTAGCCTTTTTGTTTTAGCTTCTAGGGTCTTTTGCAGTAGTTTTCTAGTCTCAAATTATTCTGTCGCTGATTTTGTAGTTGGGGAATGTTGATGTTTAGATTCTAGTTGAACGATTTTTTCAGATAGCTGTTTAATTTCTTTTTTATGTTGTTTTTTTGCAGTGGGAGCCCATCATAATTAGTTCCCCCCTTACGGAACACTTGTGGGCCTCCCATATCATCAGGGGATCCATTTCTAGCGTGTTTCATTAAGTTGGAAATAGTTGAGTAGTGTGTGTATTTTGAGGAGTGAAACGGGGTTCGTTAGGAGTGATGCATTCAGTCTCTAGGTATTATGTGTGGGTCTAGAAGTCATAAGATCTATCGTCAGTGAGATTGGGGCATGGTCTAAGATAGATTGGATTTCAATCTGTGCCTCTATTAGTTTCTTCGGGTTTCTCTGGGCATTTAATAGGTTATCTATATGGGAGGTGTAGTCTTTGGCCTTGGGGTTAAGGAATCCCCATGTATCAATCAATTGTAGGGAGTGTAGGTGAAACTTGATTTTTTTAAGGATCTTATATGTTATGCATGATTTCCCGTTGGATGTGTCAACAGTGGGGTTTAGCGGAATATTGAAATCCCCTCCCAATATAGGGCTTCCTTTTGTGAACCCCTTGAGCTCCTGTATCACATTTTGGGAGAAGATCACGTGTGCCTTATTGGGGAAGTAGACATTTGCCATGGTGATATGTGAGTTACCATATGTGCCTTTGAGGAAGATATATCTTCCTTCTGCAACTGAAAGGTATTCTGTGAGGGTAAAAGGTGCTTCCTTGCTTACTAAAATTGAAACTCCTTTCGATTTGGAGGTATCATTAGTGGCATGGTATGCCTCAGTGAAAAATGTATCTGTGAGCCTTGATATCTGGTGTGTCCTGATGTGGGTCTCCTGGAGGAAAGCAAAATGAGGTCTACCTTTTTTAAGCTCTCTTAATAGTGTGAACCTTTTTTATGAGATATTCAATCCTTTTGTGTTGTGTGAAATGACCGTTGGTCGTGCCAGGGCCACTTGGTGGTGGTGTGGGTAGGCTGCCACGGATATAAAAAAGGTATCAACACGTATCAAAAGTGGCTCCACCAATGAACTAAGATATTGTAATTACTAGTGAAAAATATAGAAAAAACACAGCCTATAGATAGCTATTTAGACATATAAAATGTTAAAATGTCTAAACGTCAACTGTAATGAATCAACCCTTTACTAAACTGTATGGAATGTTGTTGGTGTTCCTGAATGGGCTGCTAGTTCGGTCCTGAATATACTTTTAAGCATTCCTCCTATGGCAATAGCCATTATAGTCAGCAGATTTCATATGAGGCCCAAGATCCAATACAATTCAGAGGTATAATGTCCCAGATATGTTTCACCCAGGCTGCTTCTCAGAGCAAGTTTTCTGTTGTATGTTATTACAACTATGGGTAGGCAGACAGGACTGTTTGAATCATTTTGTGGGTGGTAAACCCAAGTTGTCATTATTATAATTCCAAAGCCTGGTCTGTTTTCGAGTCCCTCGTGTTTAAAAGTTAGTTACATTCTGTACTCTTAGGCTTTGTTTATAGGAGGTAGGTGTTGAATCTATTAGGGCTTGGGAAGGCCTGTAGCTTGCAGCTATTTTATCAGGTCATATTAAGAAAAAGAAAAACAGGTTTTGTCTCAACAGTGAAAAATGGTGTACAGTCACAAATCAATTGTGTGGAGCATGTTCCACAATAAGGGCTTGGATAGTTGCCCATCCTCTTGCGTTCTTGAGGGTGTTGGTCTCGGATTTGGTGTTCCCATTTGTGATCCTCCTCTGCGGTTGTGCTTTGCTTTCTTGGAATGTCACTGTTCAGAGGAGGAGAATGGCAATCTGCGTGGACTTCTTTCTGCTCGCGGTAAGGCAAATTTCTGGTACCATTCCGAAAATTCTATTTGCTCCAGGTTCAGGGCCTCACAAAATCTGGGAGGTCTGCCGGTGGTTAGAGAATGTGTTGCTTGCCTGCCTGAGTCACAATCAAAGCAAAGGGAAAGCACCACGTGTATCTCAGGTCTTTCTCCCTTAGTTTGTCTAGCAGAGGGTACAATGCCCTACGATTTTTTAATGTGATCTGTGAAGGGTCCTGGAAGAGCATAACAGTTTCCCCATTAAAGACAATGCATTCATTTCTTTTTGCTTTTCGCATTATGTCTTCCTTCAGTGGGAAGTTTTGGAGGCAGCATATGATATCCCTAGGGGGAGCCGAGTAAGGACCCCTTACTCTGAGGGCTCTGTGGGCTCATATAAATTCTATTTCTAAATCCTCTGGTCTTTCCAGTAAGCTGTTGAACACCTGATGTAAAACAGGGATAATTTGGTCTGTGTCCACTGATTCAGGGATCCCTCTCACTCTAATGTTGTTTCGTCTGCCCCTGTTCTCTAATGTTATCTAAATCTAAAGTGTCTATTCATTTCAATAAAGTGAGGGGATTCAGAGATTGCCACACACTCTAATCTATGGATATTTTTATCTCTTTGTTTCCCTATTGTTTCCATTCCAGCTAGTTTCTCATTGAGGACTAGTAAGTTTAATTTAAGATCTGTTATGGCAGCAGAAAAGGTGGATTTTATGTCCGCTGTAAAGCCCAACATGTCTGCATAGGTTAGGGGTTGATTTGTGTGTCTATATCCCCCACCTGTGTCCTCTGCTTTGGATTGTGAAGTCACTGAAGTCTTCCTCTTCTCTCTGTACCCACAGCATCTTGTTCCCCGCCATGCTGCTGCATGCGGAGGATAGGGAATAAGATTTGAAGAGATCTGATATGTTCCGGGCAGAAGTTGTGGCTGCACCAGCATATACAGCATACTGGCACTTGGCTTCTCAAATTTAAATGTCCTTACTTCCTGTGTGTGTCTAATCCATGATCCGTGCACCCCACTGCAAGCCCAATTAGCCCTCACCCTCAGAAATATGGATAGGTTTCTATCCCAATATATTGGGCCACTTTGGGTTTTACTTATACCCAGCTTCTGCCTCAATTTATGTATCTTTGCTCCATCAGGTGTTTCTCTAGCCAATTTGTTCATGTGGCTATAGACCCTCTCAATCATTAAGTTGTTGGTAAGCATTTGCTACGTGTGATCTTGATCCGTTCCTCCATTTTTTCTACCCTATTCCCCTCTGTTTTCCCTCTGTCTCCCCCTCCCCCCCCTTTTTTTTTGTTATGTCCCGTGACTTCCTGATATACTTACCAATGGAAGCTCTTTGACTTCTAGATTTGGTACATTTTTCTCCATGTTTGGGAGTACTATATAAAGTATCTGTAACCTGGCTACCTTTTGAAGATTCCTCAATATCCTGTATAATATGGTCAGTACCTCAATTATTGTACATCAATCTTGGACGACACTATTTGATACGATATATATGTATTTGACACGTATGTTTTGTATTCTTTTTTCCATGTAGAGGATTTGTTTTTAAGACTGTGACCACTCACCCTTGAGGAAGATCTCTGATCAAACATTATTGAAACGCGTTGGGTCATCTTCTGCCACCAGTAGGAAGATCTAGTGGTCTTCTTTTAAGCTTTTTTGGCTAATTCCCTATGTATATGTGTTTTTATATATTGTTTATCCTATGTTGATATACACTCCATTTTTGTCCATGTCTTTGATGTGAATCATCACCCTCCTTGGGTGGTTTCCTTTTTCCCTTTTAAAATGCATTAATAAATATCACTTTTTTATTTATGATACCTTGTTGATGAGTTGGTCTCCCCATTTAAAGTCCCAGAGGAGGTTTCTCTTGTGCTTCTATATACTTGTGTCTGCACCACATCGGGATTGAGACTGTGGGGTCTGGTGTAATCATTTGCCCATTTCCAGCTCAATAGCAGTCGGATTTCAGGCCATAGGCTGTGTTTTCCTTGGGAGCTCAGCTAGTTTGCTGCCATCTCCATTGCATGCCAAGCCATACCCCCCTATACAGGAAGGATATTTTTTGCCATATTAAATAATACTTCATCAGCTACAGAATACTTTTATTCCATTGCCTGTATACCCACAAAAGTGCCCCCTCAAATTTTACAAATCAGCTTCAGACACTGTATGTCTAAAGCTGAGAATGAATTCCAGGATCTCTCCATGATTCCTTCTGATATTTGCACTACTTAGGCACTCCTATCCCACTGGCAAGATAGCAACAATAGTGAGGATTTTTCCATGCACTTTACAGAACATTGCAGTGCAATTCAATGGATCAGATACTAGGTGCTGGAAATAAACTTATTCTTTAAGATTTCTCTAATAGGAATGCTGAGGACAGGTGTGCATTATGTTTTGAAGCAAATCTGTTTGGCATACAAGTAACAGCTTTATCATCATTTAGGAGTTAGAAAAATACTTGAAGTACTGTTATTAGACTGTGACGACCATATTATATTATATTAGTGTGTGACTTGTTAAACCAATTTGCTGTACCTTAGTTAACTTGATAGCAAATTATAGATGTGCTCAAGGCAGAAGAACATCATATGAAAGTAAGTAATCAAACCAATTGCTGCTATGTAATTTTCATCTTTCTGTTGTCTCTTGAATGAGAGAATTTTTTTTCTACAAACCCACAACACAAATGACTTCTTACCCTTCAGAAGATATTAACTTTGCTGCAGCAAATTTTCTAAATCCGTATGCAAAAATTTACAAAGAAGGCATTTGTGACCATAAATATATGTGTATCAATTATGTTCTATAGCAAATTAATGAATAATATTCAAGTATTCTTAAAGCCTAAGTGCAGCTAAAATCAAAAAGACAACAATCAGCACAAGGGACATTTCAATTTACAGTCAGTAGAATGTGCCCCTTGTGACAATTCCTCTACTGTTAGTAGCAATTCTCCTCTGTCCTAGTGCAGGGGCTGGATTGGGTCATGACAAAGGAGAATTACTACTAATAAAAGGAAAGGAATCAGCGCAAGGGATACATCCTAGTGACTGAAAGTTATGTCCCTTGTGTGGATTTCTCTGTTTTTGATTTTGACTGCACTTAGGCTTTAAAAAAAAGTAGTCAAGGAAAACTTAAAACTATTGTAATGGCTGTACTGAATGGCTACTTGCCTGTGCTTACATTTTGATTTAGGTGTGCTGTATGGCACAAATGCCTGCAAAATATTCTGATATAACCTCACATGTCTGATTGTGACAAAATTATTTATTGCTTACTTTTGCAACTAGAGACATAATCTACTATTTAGAGGCTGATACAAAAGTTTTCTTTGGGGAAATAATGGTTCATTCTAGACCTCTACTATGATTTTTTTCATATAAAATGTTCCTCTTTTTTATATAGTGCTCAGGTCTGTTTTGTGACAAAATCCAAGCCTTCTTGGTGATTTCTGAATATTATATTTATATTATAATAGTAATCATAATAGAATAGAAAATGGAGTCACATTAACCTTTACAGTACTAATTCTGTAACAACACAGAACCCTAACTGTGGACAGTGCTTAAAGTAGTATTATACCCAAACGCAAACATTTAATATATTAATAATAATTTTAAGTGGAATTAAAGGCAGGAATACTTACCTCTTTATGAATGGTCCTAATCTATGAGATCCCTCACCAGCACTGCCATCCTCTCCCCGACTTCTTATGGGAGCCAGTTTTCGGCCATCTTTTGATTGGCCAACATAGGATAACATCACTCCCACACAGGTACATGAGTCATTAATTCCTACAGTGTTCCCTCAAAGCTCTCAAATCTAATATGTATTACTTAAGATTTCTACAGTAGGAATGCCAAGGACCGGTACGCATTATGCATTTTGCAGCAAATCTGTTTGACTTACAAGTAACAGCTTTATCATTGTTTAGGAGTTTTCAAAATACTTACTCTTTATATTGTTAAGATTAGACAGTGACAGCCATATAATATCATATTATTGTGTGACTTGCTCTGCCTGGTACACACCACTAGTTATTTTTTGTTCAACCCGAAAAAAAACTGACAGCTCCGGTTGGAGCCGTTATACTAACGATCTGACTTTAGTGCAGTGATCTACCCTGCTGCTGTTTTGTGCTCTGACAGAGGGGCGGTGCCCCACCAGAACACTCCGGTCAACGCTCTCAGCCTTTGGCTGAGAGCACTGATCAGGAGCCGGTCAGCTGCTGGTTTTCCAGCATGCTCGTCCGACAGAAGCTGGCTACTATACATACAGGCCGAATGTCGGACGGTTTTATTGAATTGGCCGATTTCACCCAACATTCGGCCGTATGTGTACAAGGCTTTAGTTAGCTTGATAGTAAATTATAGATGTGCCAAAGACAGAAGAGCACCATATGTAAGTCAGTAATTATGCCAGTGGCTTGATTTTCATCTTTCTGTTGTGTCTTGAATACGAAAGGTATCCTTTCTACAAACCCAGAACACTTATGACTTGCTACCTTTCATATGATATTAAAGTGATATTAATGTCTTGTTTTTTTTAAAAAAAAATAACTGACATGTTATACTTGCCTGCTCTGTGCAGTGTTTTTGCACAGGACAGCCCAAATCCTCCTCTTCTTGGGTCCCTGATCAGCGCTCCTGGCTCCCCCTTCCTGCTGAGTGCCCCCACAGCAAGCATCTTGCTATATGGGCACCCGACCCTAGCCCCTGCTCTGTGTATCCATTCAGACATGGAGCCACGTCTCAGCCCTTTCCCCCTCTCTCCTCATTGGCTTACTAACTCTGATTGACAGCAGCGGGAGCCAATGGTGCCCTCTGCTGTGTCTCAGCCAGGAGGGAGAGTTCCAGGCAGCCAGCTGAGGCTCTCCTGCAACATCGCTGAATTGAGATGGGGCTCAGGTAAGTAATAGGGGGGCTGATGCACAGAAGGTATTTTACCTTAAGCATAGAATAAAAATCATTCTGCCTTTAGAACCACTTTAATTTTATTGCACCAATTTTCTAAATCTTTATAAAGAGATCTAAAAATAACAATAGCAAATGTGACTATGAATATAAGTGCATCATTTATGTTCTATGGCAGAAGAATTAATAATATTCAAGTAATCTTAAGCAGTCAATCTTTACTAGTCAGGCAAAACTCAAAACTATTCTAATGGCTGTAATAACTTGTAGATGACTGCTTGTCTGTGATTACATTTTGTTTCTATGTAACTTGTATGGCACAAACGCTACAAGCCTGCAAAATATTTTAATATAACCTCTAAAGCTTGCTAATGGCATACTTGTTTCTGTGCACCCAAAATTCAGTAATAGTAATTAGGGATGGGCCGAACAGACCCCTGTTCGGTTCGCACCAGAACTTTCAAACATTGCAAAAGTTTGGACCCGGATAACGAACCCGATTAAAGTCAATGAGACCCGAACGTCAAAAATCAAGAGTGCCCATTTTGAAGGCTTATATGCAAGTAATTGGGCATACAATGGTTATAGGGGTCCGGGTCCTTCCCTGGGGGACATGTATCAATGAAAAAAAGTTTGTAAAAAATGTCCTTTTAAATGAGCAGTGATTTTTTGATTTTTAAAGTGAAAGCATAAAAATGAAAAATTCCTCCAATATAGTGCCTGGGGGGGGGGGCCCGCTTAGTCTACCTGTAAAGTGGCAGATCTGTACTATGTCTAGAATCTGCTGCAGCAATAATTGCATTTATAAAGCCCAAGCTGCCTTTATTTTGCTCAGCAACAGCTGGGGATCTAGTGTGTATGACGATGCCACAATGTAGTGCACTGGGAACAAGATTAGAAATTTTTCTGGATAAATTCTGGTGTCACTTTGATTTTGGATAGAAGTAACGGGTGCGCAAAAATTGGGCTTTGGGCGTCAGTGGTGCCTTCACACCATGACCCTATAGAGGTGCTCTTCATGAAGGCAAGAATTGGCCTTTCTGTAAAAAAAATTGCAATCATATGCACCTGTCAAACAGGTGCAGAAAAATTACTCTTTGGGTGTTGGTGGCGCCTTCCCACCGTAACCCTATAGGGGTGCTCTTGATGAAGGCAAAAAAATTGCAATGATCAATGTGCGGGAGTGCCTGGATGGATGCCTAGCCAGGAGCTCCACACCCTCACCAGACATCGGAGCCTCTGGCTCCTAAAAGAGCACCGTGGGACGGACTGCATAGGGGCAGCTAAGCCCCCCAAAACCCCAGGCAGCCGAAGGACAGCCCAGATGCATCCCGGCGAAATGTCCCGAGCTCCGCGTAGTGCCATAGACGGCCTCTACCCCCGCATGAGATGGACGGAGGAGGGAAAGACAAGGACACAGACACCTCCAAAGCAGGGGATTGCAGGAGGTTAGTGCCTGCTAGTCCATCCATCTCATTGTCCTCTCAAGCATGTCCTCTCAAGCATACGCCAGATGGACCAAGATGGCCGCCGGAGCGGCCTAAAAGGAGTACCGAACCACAGGAGGTTAATAAGGCACAACAAGGCGGATTTTGAGTGTATAGCTGGCTTCCCCAGAGCCCCTGTAATAAATGGGAAGCACAAACTTTCCCTCTGGGATCCCACTTTCTCCTTAGACACCTGGGCATCCTCTCCACACAGGAAGGGGAAAGGGATCTCTTAAGAGTAACCAACCCAAAATCACAAGGGAACACAACCCCACAGGCCATGGCACCCCCAGACAGCCTCAACCGCTCTGTGAATGCAGAACTCACACGCCAGAAGATCTCTCCCTGAACTGTTTTCAGGGGCCAATCAATCCGCCCCATCTGATATGGCCTCTGCTGGGGCTCATCCATAAACCAATGCTCAGGAGGCTCACATGGAATCCAGGTCTGTTATAGCTCCGGCTACCCTCACACTCACTCCGGGACTCAACCTTACCTCTCATCTTCCTCTCTCTATTTCTCCAGCCTCCACAGAGTCCCTGCTTCGCCACACAATGGAGGACTTTCCAGTTACGCCGGCAGGCCACCTCTCTATTCAACCAGAGACCCCTTCCCTTAGTCCACCAACTCAAGACCCCTCCACATAACACAGCAGACCTTTTCCTTAAATTTTCAAACTTGCTGGAAAGAGGCCTGGCAAATATGGCCTGCGAAAATTACAGGGGACATTAAAGTGGACTTCCACAATTTAGGCTCAAGAATGGAAGCAATTGAACAGAAAATAGACATTACAGTTTTCAGAACCAATCAAAACTCTTCCCAGATACAAGTTCTGCAAGAACAACTGGACACTGCCCTATCAAGAATCGATGATCTCAAAAACAGATTGAGGCGTTACAACTTCAGGATAAGGGGCCTTCCGGAATCCATCACTAAAGTCATACCAGCTGTCCAGGATCTGATCCAGTCGATGATCCCCAATATACCTAAACATAGGCTGGAGCTGGACAGGGCCCATAGAGCCCTGGGCCCCCCTAGGAAGGATGGATCTCCCAGGGACATAATAGTTAAACCGCATTTCTACACCATCAAAGAGGAGCTAATGAGAGCATTGCAGTCCAACCCCACTATTTCGTGCATGGGGCACCAAATCCAGACATTTTCAGACTTGTCCGCTACCACTATTCAAAAGAGGAGAGCCCTCAAACCACTTTTACAAGTTCTCCAACAAAAAGAGCTCAAGTATTGGTGGACTTTCCCATTTGGTGTCGAAGTCTGAAACGTATCTCCTAAGAAACCCCAATGGATATCGCTAACTCAGCTGGAGCCCACGCAAAGAGACTGCTCCCTGCAAGCCCTGTTTCCCCACTCTGGACCAAGTCGCAGAGCAAGAAATCTAAGGACAATAGACCACTCTAACTCTCCCCCTTGGACTCTTGGGATTTCGTCTTCCTCTGATTGATGCTTGCTTTTCCTTAAAGAAGGGAAAAGTACTTTTATAGACTCACGCTGTTGCCTAAAAGTTTTGGTTACTTAATTTTCCATCTAGGTTCTGAAATGGTCAGTTGGTTTCCAAATTGGTTTATCCTCAGATTTCCCATTCCTTTTCCGAACTGTTAAGGGACATTATAGTTTAACGTTTGCCCCATAATTGGGATTCACCTAATATTTGTCCACAACCTGAGGACATAAGTTTTTACCTACCTGCCTGGAGCTTTAGGCACCATATCCTAGCACAGGCTGTTGGGTATTCTGGTATACTTTTTTTGATATGTCTATCCTGGTTATAGTTAGTCTTTCTGATGAGCCAGGGAACTCCCTGACTGGGAGGGCCCTCTTGCGCCTCCACTTACGCCCGGTTTTCTTCTGAACTCCTTGGGTTAAGTTGTCTGCCCGGGATGGGACAGACAGTTCCCCAGACCATACTTTTATGGCTTTTTTCCTCTTCAGAGCTTCGGTCAGCCTTAGTTATGATGGTTACTGTCTGTCTATTTTCTTCTTCATTTTCCATTGTTCCTTTTCCTTCTTGTTGATAAAGCAGCTAATTTTCTTCTGGTTGTTGCTGATCGCAGGTTTGCTGTTTTGGAGCCACGGTTCCTGGATGTACCCCAGCCCCTCCCTTCCGTGGTGGAGGACACAAGGTCGAAGGTGAGTGATGTTGTTGACACGAGCATTGTCACCCATGGGCCCCATGGCAACTGATACCCAGTGATTCCTTAAAATAGCCACACATAATGCTCAGGGCCTCAACTTCCCTGTAAAAAGGAGGAAGGTTTTTGACCATAACAAATCGCTCAAACTAGATGTGGTAATGATTCAGGAGACTCACTTCCCATCACGGTACAGCCCCAATTTCCTCCATGCCCACTTCCCTCTTTTCTATTTAGCTAAAGCAGAAATGAAAACTAAAGGGGTGGCAATTTTGTTTTCTTCAAAGTGCGGCTTCACTCTCCACAAGGAAATCAGAGACCTAGGGGGAAGGTTCATCCTAATCAAGGGAGTCATAGAAGGAAACATATACACATTTATATCTTACTATGCCCCAAACAAGGCTCAAGTAAACTTTTTTTAAAACCTTATTTGACTCTATTCATTTTGGGCGGAGACTCCAATATCGCTTTTGATCATGGATTGGATAAATATAGGCCCCTGGGTGACCAATTAACGCACCCCTCCAAAGCGAGTCTTAAACTGGTCAAACTGCTCCATACACTTAATATGACAGATTGCTGGAGAGCATTCAACCCAACCAAGAGAGACTTCACACAGTACTTCTCTCCTCATGACTCGCACGCGCGTATCGACCACCTGGTAGTCCAGACCAATGCGATACCCGTAGTAATCAGTTCCCGGATAAGTGATACAGCTCTCTCCGATCACTCAATAGTGCTTCTACAAATCCGCTCTGACCCACATTATGCGAGACAGGCACAATGGAGACTGAATGAATCATTGCTCTCTGACCCCGTCAAGGTCTCTGAAAACAATAAGGTCCTTAAGGAATATTTTCTTCTTAATAATGTAGAGGGAACCTCAGCTGAAACTCTTTGGGCAGCCCATAAAGCCTTCATTAGAGGCAAACTAATTCAGATGTCCTCACAAATAAAGAAAGAGAGAGCTGCAGATCTAGTTAGACTCAAAAGGCTCATTTATCTCTTCGAGGGACCCATAAGAAGCATCCCTCCAAAACTCTTGCTGCCCAACTAATCAAAGCTAGACTGGAACTTAATATGGCCTTAACGGCTGAAGCAGAAAAGGTTATCCGTTGGAGTGGACAGAAATTTTATACACAGAATGACAAGCTGGATACATTGTTGGCAACAAGGCTGT
>BLSH010465980.1:131599-155968 GCA_018402905.1 Glandirana rugosa
TTTTTTTTTTTTTTTTTTTGTTCAATATTTTTGGTTTTTTTATTTTTGGTATTTGTCAACATGCAAAGAACAAAAGAGGTAAAAGAGAGATAAGAGAAAGATAACGAGAAAGATAACAACAAATACGTATAGACATTACAAAACAACGCCAAATAATATCACCCCAAAAAAAAAACGTCCATACGTTACAAAAATACATTGTACATTAAAAAAAAAATAAGAATCGTCCTTATAAAAAAATACACAATGACAAAGAAAATTAAATAAAGATTAATAAAAACAGTAACACATAAAAAAATATTCCTGCTAAGAATAAAAAAAAAATTACATGTTACATAAAAACATTGCATACCTGCAAAAAAAAAACCCCACTATAATAAACCGCAACAAAACATTACAGATATGCATAAACAACAATAGAAAGAGCAATAGAAAGAGAATAGAGAGAAAATGGAGAAAACAAGAAACGTACAACTGTTTATGGTTTTTATTTTTTTGGTTTTTATAACTTGTTTTTTTTTTTTTTTTTTTGGTACGCTTTTTTTTTATAACAATGAACAATAAACAGTTAAAGTTAGGGTCTCCAAAAATGCAGTGACATCTTTGGAGACCCTGTGAAAGTGTGTCCTAATTCTATGTAGTGCTGTTCCCTACGCTAATACTCAACTAATGAATGGTAGCGCTCGAAACAGTGACCGATGCAGAGACCAGGCTGGTCCAAACAGGTGGGGCAATAATATGGGGTGTCACGCCTGTATCCGTTTCGTCGGCAGACACAACATCTTTTTTGGGGGTATCGTTGCGTAGGGGTACCAGGGATGGCATGTGGATAATGCCGTCCATGCAGCCGGCTCACTGCATGTGGATTGGGAACTTGGGGTGCGGCGCCATCTGGATACAGAAGGGCTCTGATGATCTCTTCCTGGAATTGCAGGAGAGGTCCAGTCCGTCCTGACGCTTTGTATAGCACAAAAGCATTCAGCAAAGCCAATTGAAAGAAGTAAATAGACACTTTTTTGTACCAGCGTCTGGATTTACGGGCAATTAAGTAGGGCGCCAATAACTGGTCATTGAGGTCCACCCCTCCCATATTAAGGTTATATTGGTGGACAAAGAGGGGTTTCTCCACAACACCAGTCGCCCTTCTAATTTGGACAGCTGTGTCTGTATGAATGGAGGAAAGAATGAAAACATCCTTTGTATCCCTCCACTTCATCGCAAGCAAATTACCACATCTCAAGCAGGCTCTCTCCCCCTGACTAAGTCGGGAATCTACCAGTCGTTGGGGGACTAAAAAGTGGCACGCTTGTGTAGTAATTGTCCAAGTACAAATGGTACCCCTTTCCGAATAAGGGTGACACCAAGCTCCACACAATTTTGCCAGCACTCCCCATGTAGTGTGGGCATCCTTCCGGCTCTATACGGCTATCTAGGCCCTCATAAACCATAAAACTACATGTATAGGCTGTGGCCCTGTCACAGAGCTTATACAACTTGACCCCATATCTGGTACGCTTGTTGGGGACGTACTGTTTGAAAACAAGGCAGCCAGCAAATTTAATCAGGGACAAATCCACACACACAACTTGGTTGGGAATAAAATGTGCTGCGGACGTCTGGTTGAAGTGGTTTATGAGGGACCGAATTTTGTAGAGCCGGACAAATTCAGGGTCTCCATACGGAGGTTCGAGTCGATTGTCACTGAAGTGCATGAACCGCAGAATCTGCTCGTATCGTGTCCTGGCCATGGAAGCAGAGTAGACATACATGTGATGAATTGAGTCACTGGACCAATGTAACTGCAATTCAGGTAGATGGTGTATGTCCATGTTGAGGGTGGGGCCCAAAAAGGTCTTAAATTCGGAAACCGTAATTGGTTTCCAATTTCTGGCAAGGGACAAATGGGGATTAGCGGCGATGTATTGACCTGTGTATAAATTGCTTTGGTCCACAATAGATCTATAGAGATCTTCGGTGAAATACAGCGAAAAAAAATCAATGGCCCTAAAATCAACTGTATTTATCTGAATTCCGGGTTGGGCAGTGAATGGGGGAATTACGGGCGCTGCATCAGTGGTGGGTTGCCAATCAGGGTTTGCAAGCGCGTCAGGAAGGGCACTATGGGCTCTGCGGGCCTGTGTTCTTCGTCTTCGTGGCTGCGGGGCATTACTCATGCTAGCCACACCAGCTTGAACTGCACTTATGGGACTTGCCACATCACCAAGTGTTACTGCAGTGCTGGTTGTATGACCAGGATGTACTAGGCCGCTGGTGCTTGCCAGGTCACCAGAAGGAGTAGCAGCGCTAGTACTGGGTCTCTGCTCCATACAAGAGCCCTGCGGTTCACCCACCTTAGCGACAGCTACACAGGATCTGGTATGCCTGACCTTATCAGGGACCACCCAATTGCCAGAACTATCTGTCATGGAGCCGCTGTCGAATATCAACTCGATTGGTGAGTCTGAATCTGACAGTGAGTCTTCCCCATCGCTCTCATCTGTCATGCTCACAATCACGTAGGCCTCTTCATCAGTGTACCTCGGATTAGACATGGCCTCTAAATTTATAGGTACACTAGTGAGACTCACAGGCAAAAAAGTGCACCTGGTTGTCAGAGCCTGTGTAAAGTCGCTACCAAATTCACTGTCAGAATTTGCAGGGATCGGGCGTGATCTCTGCGAAGGCTACAGATATGTGTTCTGTGAGTGGTAAGTGACAGCGATCTATTGATCCTGCACTTGGGTGGGCTGGGCTGGACTGGGCAGAGAGGCTAAACGCAGGTGCTAGCAGTTATCTGGGCTGATCCCGCTAGCGCTGCATTTTTTAGAACACTAAATCTAAGGGGGGCGCTAATATAGATCTGATCAGATCGCAGATATTGGTCTGATCAGATATTACAATAATATGTAACACCTACCTAATGTGTGTGTGCGTGTCAGAGTACCTTGCTAACTGGCCCTGCCTGGTATTTACGCTGACGCTAATGCACGTTAAAACCTAACTGGGCTCATCGCCGGGCGATCGGGGGTAAAAACCTATAAAAGGTATATAAAATAATATACGGCGGGTAATCAGATGGGGAAAAAACTATCTAGCTAGCTAGCATCACCCGTGACACATATACGGTGATCACAGATGACAGGGGGCAATCAAGGGGTTAAAACCTTTATTGGGGGGAGCAAGGGGGGGTATTTACACCTAACTAGGCCTACTAGTAACCTAACCAAACACTGATTTAGTGTCACAAGGGTCACAAGTACAGCGATCGGTAAAAATCAGATCGCTGCACTATATGACACTGTGACAGGGGGTGACAGGGAGTGAAGGGGTTAACTGGGGGCGATCAGGGGGCGATCAAAGGGTTAAATGTGCCTATGTGTACTCGTGTTAGTGTGCTGTTGGTGCAACTCACGTTTTTAGATGTCTCTCTCTCCTCTCTGCAATGGAAAAGAAAGCAGAGAGGGGAGATGACATCACTTCCCCTACCTGTGTTTACATTTTACAGGTAGGGGAAGAAATCCTATTCGCCGGACAATCAACATGAATAGACCAAAATCCATTGGTCTATTCATGTTGACTGAACGGTCCGGCAACGAATGGGACCGCCGCGACTGCGCTGGAGTGTGCGCACGTCCCCTAGCTGTGCACGCGATCGTCCCCTATTTACGGCGATTCGCGCACAGCAACCCGACTGCCGCAGTGAAAACACGGCATGTGGTCGGGAAGTGGTTAAACTGACAGTAATGCACACAATACTATATGGCATTAAACTGGTAGTAACACACACAAAACTATATGGCGTTAAACTGGCAGTAACGCACACAGACGTAAATGGCTTTAAACTTGCAGTAAAGCAATCAAATATACAGTGTTCAACTGCCACTACACTGACGCTATCTGAACTGTCCCTACTCTAGCTAAACACTAATGTAAAGATTAGTGATACGGTCTCACTACACTACACTTAAACTATCTGAGCTGTCCCTACTCTACATATACACTAATGTATGTATGAATTACACGGTCTCACTACACTACAGTGAAACTATCTGAGCTGTCCCTACACTAGCTGCACACTATGCAAAGCTGAATGATGGTCCTCCTCACTACACTCAAACTATCCCTAGACGGACACTAAACTAATATTCTACACTGCCAATTTTAACACAATAGCACAGTATAGCACACTAACTAATAGCACTGAACAGAGCCTTGTTCTATCTCTCTCCATGCCGAAATCACAATGAAAATGGCTGCCATTGAAGGAATACTTTTATATTGTGGGGCAGGAATGAGCCATGATTCGATAAAGTCATGATGACAGTGTCCAATCATGACTCTGACAGTGCTCTGTGCCCTGATTGGCTGAAGCTTTCACTGCTTCAGCCAATCAGGGTTTGCAATGCACTTTTCAGCGCCGCAATGCATTGTGGTCCATTCGGGGGGGCTGAACAAACAGTTGAATGCCCCGTTTGTTCAGCTACTCGCCGAATGCCCGAATAACAAAAGTATGGGCCGAACTTATGATCAGGCCGAACCGTTCACCCATCCCTAATAGTAATCACTTTTGCAACTAGTCCTTTAACAAAGAGACAGAACCCACTACATAGAGGGTGAGACTAAAGTTCTCTTTGGGGAAGTATATGGTTCATTTTAGTCCTCTATAATAATAATTTTTATTTAAATATTTCTGCTTTTTATATATATATTGCTCAAGCATTATCTGTTTTGTGACTAAATCTAAATCTTCTGGGTGATTTCTGACTAGTCTATTACTTTATATTATAATAGTAATCATAATACAATTGAAATCTAAGTCACCTTGACTTTTGAAGTACTAATCCTGTAATAACACAAGTCTATGACTGTGGACAGTGCTTAACCACTTCCCTCAGGATAATCTGGGATTACGCGCCCACAGGGGAGCGCATCGTGGCAATCGGTGGTGCCATGGGTCAGTCTGACCAACCGTATTACCTACCGAGGTAAAAGGCTTCCGTGGAAGCCTTTTACCATGTGATCAGCTGTGACCAATCATGGCTGATCACAGTGTAAATAGGAAGAATGATAAAAATTGTGTTTGTGTACAGCGTTGCACGACCGCGCAATTCTCATTCAAAGTGCTACAGCACTGAAAGCTGAAAAATGGTCTGGGCGGAAAGTATTCTAAGTGCCTGGTATTGAAGTGGTTAATGTGGTATTATACCCACAAAGGACTTTTAAAATATGATTATTAATTTGAAGTGGAATTAAAGCCAAAAATAGTTACCTCTTCTTCAAGAGTCCAAATCCGTGAGGTCCCCCACTGGTGCTGGCATCCTTTTCCCTGCTTTTTCTGGGTGCTGGTCTTTGATCATCTGGATTGGCCAGTGCAGAATGACATCACTCCGATGCATGCACAAATTCTGCAGAACATGTGTACATTGTGCAGAAGATTGCTAACAGGCATGCAGGTTTATTTTAATACAGAAAATCCATTGTATGTCTCTTGTGCAATAAAGAACCCACCTATTCACATTTTAATTTACTTTAGTTCCTTTTTAAAGTAGAGTCCAGAATTGATCTAACTAACTAATGTTAAAATTGCTCCCACCCCCTTTCTAACAAATATACTATCATGTGAAAAAAATAAAGATTCATAAACTTACATGTTCTCAGGCCATTCCCTGGACCAATCATGTAATCAGCTAGCACCAGCTACTGGGGAGAGAGCCCCTAAGTGGTTAAATCACCCATAGGCTTACTATGGGCTATCTAATGTCAGTGCTTCTTCCTCTTCCCTGAAGCTGCTTCTAGCTTACACAAGGGAGCCAATAATGTATCAGGACTGCAGAGGCCTGAAAATGGGTGAGTATATGTATCTTTCTTCCACAGGGTAGTTTGTATAGGTGCTAGAAAGGGGATAGGATCAGATTTAAGGTCAGTTGGATCGATCCAGGAATTCCAATTAATTTACTGTATCTTCACCTTGTGACCTGACCAGTAAGTCTACCATTTTTCAAATTCCTTTAATGGACCAAGCTGTCTAGAAATATGCAGTAAGGCCTCAGTTTGTACAAGAGCAGCACGAACAACAAGCTTTGACAAAACATTTGCAGTGATTTCAGTACCATTCAACTCCAGTTTGTAAATGTTGAACACTTTTCCTAATGGGAGTGTAGATTCCTGCTTTATGCAAGCTGCTGGCAGGTTTTAGCAGGCTTTCAACAAGCTTCAAGGAGTGCTGAAAGCTTTACAAATGCTTTGCCAAAGCTTGCTGCTCACACTGCTCCTATACAATATGAAGCCCATGTGAAACAGGCCTAAGTGGGTTGAGACAACCATTTGACACTAACAGGGGTTCTTACAATGGTCAGCATTCATTCATTTATGTAAAATCTTTATCCCAAATGGAAAAATATGCTTTAACTGCTTTAAAAACAGTAGCTGGAGTTTGGCTTTAATTTGCTATAAAAGTCTATTTAACCACTTCAAAACCGTCCGCCGTCATAATACGGGGGCAGTTTGAAGAGGAATACCGTTGTTATGGTAGCAGATAGTTACCATAACCCTGGTATCTATTTTTTCAGCAGGCTATTCAGCGTCAGATAAAAGTGGTCTTAGCGGCCCCTCCCACCGCTTTCCGGTCATCTCCGCCACGGAGATGATCGCGTCTGTCCCCCCCAGTGTCGTGAGCGACTGAAGCCATTCACTCGGCTCCAAAGCATGGCTGGGCAGAAGCGGCATCACAAGTCACTTTAGCCCAATGCTCTTTTTTTTTTGCATTTAAATGTAAATATGAGATCTGAGGTCTTTTTGACCCCAGATCTCATATTTAAGAGGTTCTGTCATGCTTTTTATCTATTACAAGGAATGGTTACATTTCTTGTAATAAGAATAAAAGTGATTACATAAGTCCCGCCCACATATGAATACGGCGTGCAAACCACACATGTGAGGTATTGCTGCGAGAGCAATAATTCTAGCACCAGACCTCCTCTGTAATTCAAAACTGATAACCTGTAGAATTTTTTAAACGTCACCAATGGAGATTTTCATGTTGCAAAGTTTGTCGCCATTCCACGAGCGGACACAATTTTACAAGCATAACATGTTGGGTATCATTTTACTCGGCATAAAATTATATTTCACAGTATGGAAAAAAATTGGCCTAACTTTTACTGTTGTCTTATTTTTTAACTCAAAAAACTGAATTTAAAAAAAAAACACGCTTGTAAGACCGCTGCGCAAATATGTTGTGACATAAAGTTTTGCAATGGCCGCCATTTTATTCTCTAGGGTGTTAGAAAAAAAATATATAATGTTTGGGGGTTCTAAGTAATTTTATAGCAAAAAAAACTGATTTTAACTCGTAACCACCAAACTCCAAAAAGAGGCCCGGTCTTAAAGTGTTTTTTAAAGCAGAGTTTCACCCAAAAATGGACGCTCTGCTTATCTGCCTCTTCCCCCCTCCGGTGCCACATTTGGCACCTTTCGGGAGGGGAGGGAGGAGTGGGTACCTGTTTTTGACAGGTACCCATCCCCACTTCTGAGAGATCTCGCCACGGCAAGATCACTCAAAAGTTTGGCCCCCCTTCCCCCCACCACCGGGCCATTCAGAAAGCACAGCACGCTTCGCACATGCGCAGTAGGGAGATGGCTGTGAAGCCAAAAGGCTTTATTGAGAGTTTCCCTTACAGGCAATGGTGGCAGTAGCACCCGAGAGCCAATATAAACATTTGCTGGGGTGCCAACATCGCTAGATTCCAGGACAGGTGTGCTTATATTAAAAGTCAACAGCTACGGTATGTAGCTGTTGACTTTTAATTTTTTGCTGGGGGGGTGGAACATTGCTTTATATCTCTTAGTGCATTCAACACCACTAGTGTGACAGTGCTGAAGGCAAAAGGAGTCTATGTTGTTCCCCCATCCAGAGTACAGACAACCTAAGACAGGATGTGTGCTATCAGCTGGACCAACAGGTGAAAATAAAAAAACCCTAAAAAAAAAAATTCAGCCACCACATTTAAGGATTGATATGTTGCAATACATTACTTGATTTTTTTTTGTTTAATGCCATTTTAAGATCTAACAACATCGCACCCCAACATACACTACTTTTTAAGAGCAGTACTCTCTTTAAAGTAATGGTAAATTCATTTTCAGCCTAACTAATATCACAAACTGCTACGGAATCTTGTTAAAAATAAGAACTGATCTAATGTTAAACATATGTGTCATGGAATGTCTGATTTCACAAAGTTTAGCGCATCAGTGCATTAAGCCTTTAGTGTGTGCCAATCCTTGGGCTTTATATCATTTAGATCTAGCTTCAGGCAGAAGCCGTAATGTCCTATGAAACTTACAGTATTTGATATGATTATTCAAAGCAGTGTGCTAAAACCTGGAACCGTGATTACAGTACCCCTTGAAGCAACGTCTGATTGCATGGGAATTTAGTCCTGGTCATTCGTGGTCCTGCTGCTTTGTCATTATATTCTGAATTGGCAATTATGCAAAAAATACTTATTTTCTGATGGTGTCTTTAATATACTAACATACTGTAAATATGTATTGTATATGGAGAAAAACAGAAAAATAGCTTTATGTGCATCCTGAAATGCAGCTTTCAATGTTATATACTTGCTTCAAAGATTTAAAGTTACTTTTCTTGTACCTTGGTACTAAGTTCCCAACAATTCCATTTGTAATTAGGGGTGGGCCGAACAGACCCCTGTTCGGTTTGCACCAGAACTTTTGAAACATCCCGAAAGTTCAGACCCGAACAACGAACCCCATTGAAGTCAATGGGACCTGAACATCAAAGATCAAAAGTACCCATTTTGAAGGCTTATATGCAAGTAATTGGGAATACAATGGTTATAGGGGTCCGGGTCCTGCCCTAGGGAACATGTATCAATGATAAAAAAGTTTGTGAAAAACGTCATTTTTAACTGAGCAGTGATATTAATAAAGTGAAAAAAAAATGAAAAATTCCTTTAACCACTTCAATACAGGACATTTATACCCACTTTCAGCGCTCTCACACTTTGAATGACAATTACTCTCTCATGCTACACTGTACCAGAACAAAATTTTTATAATTTTTTTCACACAAATAGAGCTTTCTTTTGGTGGTATTTAAGAACCTCTAGGTTTTTTATTTTTTGCGACATAAGTGAAAAAAGTGTGAAAATTTAAAAAAAAACCACTTTTTTTTTAGTTTCTGTGATAAAATTTTGCAAATAAGTAATTTTTGTTCATAAATTTGGTGTCAAAACCTATACTGCTGCCTATCTTTGGTAAAAATATCTCAAATAAGTGTATATTATCTGGTGTGTGTGTAAGTCATAGAGTCTACAAGCTATGGTGCCAATCAGTGAAAATTGATCACACCTGATGCACTGATGGCCTATCTCATTTCTTGAGGCCCTGAAATGTCAGGAATGTACAAATACCCCCCAAATTACCCCTTTTTGAAAAGTAGACATTCCAAGGTATTTAGTAAGAGGCATGGTGAGTTTTTTGAAGTTGTACTTTTTTCCCACAATTCTTGGGAAAATTAAGAAATTATTATTTTTTTTTTTTGCACAAAATTGTCATAACAACAAGTTATTTCTCACACACAGCATATGCATACTTCCAATTAAACCCCAAAATACTTTCTCCTACTCGCCCCGAGTATGGCAATACCACATGTGTGAGACTTTTTCACAGCCTGGCCACAGAGAGAGGTCCAACATGCAGGGAGCAGAATTTTCCCATCTAATTTCCTAACAACCTATTACACTTTTGAAGGCCCTGGAGCACCAGGACAATGGAACTACCCACAAAATAACCCCATTTTGGAAAGCAAACACCCCAACGTATAATCTATGAGGCATTATGAGTCTTTTGAATGGTTCATTTTTTCCACAAGTCTTCGAAAAATGTGGAAAGAAAATGAAAACGCTTTTATTTTTACACAAAGTGGTCAATTTATAAGATATTTCTAACACATAGCATGTACATAGCAAAAATGACCCCCCAAAATATGTTCTGCTACTCATCCTGAGTATGGCAATACCACATGTGTGAGACTTTTACACATCCTGGCCACATAGAGAGGTCCAACATGCAGGGAGCACCGTCATGCATTCTAGGAGAAGAAATTTCATATCTAATTTCCTAACCACCTATTACACTTTTTGAAGGCCCTGGAGCACCAGGACAATGGAATTACCCACAAAATGACCCCATTTTGGAAAGCAAACACCCCAACGTATATTCTATGAGGCATTATGAGTCTTTTGAATGGTTCATTTTTTTCCACAAGTCTTCGAAAAACATGGAAAGAAAATCAAAACGCTTTTATTTTTACACAAAGTGGTCAATTTATAAGATATTTCTAACACATAGCATGTACATATCAAAAAGTAACCCCCAAAATATATTCTGCTACTCATCCTGAGTATTTTGATACCACATGTGAGACTTTTTCACACCCTGGCCACATACAGAGGCCGAACATGCAGGGAGCACCGTCAGGCGTTCTAGGAGCATAAATTACACATAAAATGTCATTCATAACTATCACACTTTTGAAGGCCCTGGAGCACCAGGCATGGGCTGCAGATAGGTACTCGGGTTCTCTGATGGGCTGCAGACAGGTACTCAGGTATTCTGATGGGCTGCAGATAGGTACTAGGGTACTTTTATGGGCTGAAGACAGGTACTCGGGTAATCTGATGGACTGGTAAAAGGTACTTGGGTACTCTGATGGGCTGCAGATAGGTACTCTGTTACTCAGATGAGTTGGAGACAGGTACTCGGTTAATCTGAAGGGCAGGTGACAGGTACTCGGGTACTCTGATGGGCTGGTGACAGGTACTTGGGTACTCAGGTGGGCAGGTGACAGGTACTTGGGTACGCTGATGGGCTGGTGACAGGTACTTGGGTACTCAGATGGGCAGGTGACAGGTACTTGGGTACTTTGCTGGGCTGGTGGCAGGTACTCAGGTTCTCTGATGGGCAGGTGACAGGTACTCGAGTACTCTGATGGGCTGGTGACAGGTACTTGGGTACTCAGATGAGCTGGTGACAGGTACTCTGGTACGCTGATGGGCTGGTGACAGGTACTGGGGTACTCTGATGGGCAGGTGATGGGTACTCTGATGGGCTAGTGACAGGTACTCGGGTGCTCTGATGGTCTGGTGACAGGTACTCGGGTACTTTGATGGGTTGGTGACAGGTACTCGGGTACTTTGATGGGTTGGTGACAGGTACTCGGGTACTCTGATGGGTTGGTGACAGGTACTTGGGTACTCATATGGGTTGGTGACAGGTACTCAGGTAGTCTGATGGGATGGTGACAGGTACTCGAGTATTCTGATGGGCAGGTGACAGGTACTCAGGTACTCAGATGGCATGGTGACAGGTACTCGGGTACTTTGATGTACAGGTGACAGGTACTCGGGTAATTTGATGGATCGGTGACAGGTACTCGGGTACTTTGATGGACAGGTGACAGGTACTCAGGTACTTTGATGGACAGACAACACGTACTTGGGTATTTTGATGGACAGGTGACAGGTACTCTGATGGGCTGTGACAGGTACTTTGATGGGGTGGTGACAGGTCCTCTTTATTAGGGGGGTGATCAGTGTGATTGGTGTACAGTAGGCGGTAACAAGCTGTTACCGCAATCTCCCTCTCACACACGATCGGTGTGTGACAGGGAGAACCGTGGTTTGTTTACATCACATGACCGGCTGTGATTGACACAGCCGGTCATGTGGTAAAGAGCTGATTCTATTGGCTCTTTACACTGATCGGAGCTGGGCTTTGTCCGAGTGACAAGCCTCAGCTCCGATTGCCGTGCTGCGCGCCCCCGGGGGCGCGCACGAGCGGCGTGCACGTGAAGGTCGGTAGTGACCACCTGTGATTGGACACAGCCAGTCACGTGGTAAAGAGCCAATTTTATTGCCTCTTTACCCCGATCGAGGGGGGCTGTGTCCCAAGGGACACAATCGATCCGCGATCGTCGTGCTGCGGGCCCCAAGGGCCCGCAGGAGCGCCGAGAAGAGAGAGACTTCATATGACGTCATCCCGGATCGATGGAGGTTCCCTGCCGACGTCATTTTACAATGACTCGGTAGGGAACGGGTTAAATAATGTGCCAGGGGGGTCTCCTTAGTCTACCTGTAAAAGGGCACATCTCTTTAATGTGTAGAACATAGCCAGAGCAAAATTACATTTCCAAAGGAAAAATTGTTATTTATTATTGCAGCTGTAATGTATTGCCGGCTCACGGCAATATACAAAAAAACACAGAAAAAATTGTGTAAGTTCCCCGCCAGTCCATACCAGGCCTTTCAGGACTGGTTTGGATTTTAAGGGGAACCTCGCACCAACATTTAAAAAAAATTGATGTGGGGCCCCCCTAAAATCCAAACAAGCCCTTATCCGAGCATGCAACCTAGCTGGTCAGGTTGGGGGGGGCGAGCGCCCCTTCCTCCTGAACTTTACCAGGCTACATGCCCTCAACATGGGGAGTATGGGTGCTTTGGGGCAGGGAGGGCTCCAAAGCACCTTGTCCCCATGTTTATGAAGAGCCTATTTCCCACAACTCTGGGCTGTGGTTGTGGGCGTCTGCAGGTAGGGGACCTATCAGAATCTGGAAGCCCCCTTTAATAAGGGGGCCCCCATATCCCCCCATATGAATTAGTATTGGGTACATCATACCCCCACTACTTCACCAAAAGTGTCAAAAAAGAAAAAATCACAGGAGACAATTAGGGACAAGTCCTTTATTAAAAAAGAAAAGAAAAGAAGTGTCCCCCGTTGTAATTCACTTCAATCATGGCGAGCGATTGACCCAATTTTTTTTTTTTTAATGTAATAGTTCCTCCTCCATGGGAGGGCTCCTGCCGATTGAGCTCTCTTTGTTATAACAGTTTATTTATAGTGAAGGACAGGGCCAACTGGTGATGTAAGCATGTGACCCGCCCCCCTCTGACAATACATGACAACAGAAGGGGCACAGTCACCCGCTTACATCGTCAGGTGGCCCCACCCTGCCATATAAATAAACTGTCACAACAAACAGCGGGCAGACGGTGGGAGCCCTCCCAACGGGGAGGAGCTGTGCACGTCGTCTACATGCCATGCATTATGGGGCGCTCCGCAGCGGCAAAGTTTCCCAATAATGTTGTAGATCATTCGGGGGCAAACAAATGGCCAAACGGCCCGTTTGCTCGGCTGTCCACCTAATAGACGAACAACGGAAGTTCGGTCAGAACTTATGCTCGGGCTGAACCGTACGCCCATCCTTATTTGTCATTGTGAACATCTGCTCCAGATTTATGCTCATTTGTCATTCACTTCAATTTGTCAAATAATATTGATAGGTCTCTTAACCCCTTCCTTACTGGGCACTTAAACCCCCCTCCTGCCCAGACCAATTTTTGGCTTTCAGCGCTGTCGCATTTTGAATGACAATTGCGCGGTCGTGCGACGTTGTACCCAAATAAAATTTGCGTCCTTTTTTTCCCACAAATAGAGCTTTCTTTTGGTGGTATTTGATCACCTCTACGTCATTTTTGATCGCCGCTATAAACAAAAAATGAGCGACAATTTTGCAAAAAAGAACAATATTTTTTACTTTTTGCTAAAGTACAAATCCATTAAAAAAAGTATTCATCAGTTTTGGCCCACATATATTCTTCTACATATTTTTGGTAAAAAAAAAATCGCAATCGGCGTATATTGATTGGTTTGTGCAAAAGTTATCGCATCTACAAACTGGGAATTGATTTATGGCGTTTTTATTATTTTTTTTTTTACTAGTAATGGTGGCGATCTGCGATTCTTAGCGGGACTGCGATATTGCTGCAGAAATGTCAGACATTTTTTACACATTTTTTGGGACCAATGACATTTATACAGCGATCAGAAATTTAAATATCCACTGATTACTGTGTAAATGTCATTGGCAGTGAATGGGGTTAACCAGCAGGGGGCAGTGAAGGGGTTAACAATGTTCCCTGGGTGTGTTCTAACTGTGGGGGGGCAGGGCTGGTCGGGACATAACAGATCTAACTGATCCCAGTGACAGGGATCAGTAGATCTGCTATGTCCCCTGTCACAGAACGGAGAACCGCCATGTTTACAACGGCGGTTCCCCATTCTGAGGCTCCCAAAAGAGATCGCCGGGTCTCGGGCGGACATCGAGTCCGCCCGACCCACGGGCACGCTCGCGCAGCGTGCGGCGCGCACCGCCGCTGCCTCCAGGGGGCGCGCCAGGAGCGCGCACAGTGGACGACGTCCATGGACGTCATCCGGGCATTTCAGATCCGCGCTGGAGCCGTACTTCGGCAATAGCGCGGATCTGAAGTGGTTAAAGACATCCTACAGCTTGACATTCCCTGACCGGAAGCTAAATATAAACAAAGGGTCCAGGGATAGCGGTGATGTCATTAACCAAATATGAAAATGCTCTTAATTGGTAAATTATTTGTGTCAATGGGTGGGAGGAACCTGATGGAGTGTTGGGGGGCTTGTTCTATTGACAGCAAAAGGTGCAAAAGCCACTGTTTGACTGATTAGCCATTATGGATCTGCCCACTGCAGTGTGCTATCCATCAACATCAATGTGGACATGATGGGGAACTGTTCTCTCAGTTTCCTATCAGGCTCTGTGAGCCCCTAATACAAAACTGCTCTGTCAGTGTGACTGGTGTCATGGTTGGGGAGGGAGCGAATGTCCAGAGTAAGATTTGTCCAGTGTGGACACTCCAACCCCATTTCCAGGCACCAATAGATTCTGACCCCATCAACAATTTCAGTGGGGTGGCCTGATAGAAATCTAAAGGGTGTAAATAGCTTCTTTTTTTTTTTTGTAATTCCTTTATTTTCAGAAAAAATGTAGTTTACATTCACATTCAA
The DNA here is from genome assembly GCA_018402905.1 of Glandirana rugosa. Classification (NCBI taxonomy): domain Eukaryota; kingdom Metazoa; phylum Chordata; class Amphibia; order Anura; family Ranidae; genus Glandirana; species Glandirana rugosa. Next base: position 146,504 of record BLSH010465980.1, read on the forward strand.
TGGGGTTCGGGGTAAAGATCGGGTCAAGTTCAGTATCGAACCCGGACATTTTCCCGAAGTTCAGCCAAACCCACCGAACCCAAACATCCAGGTGTTCGCTCAACTATATTTGCTACATCCTGGTCTCCCTCAACATATGTGTTGTGCCCAGTTTTCATTTTAGTGATCCCATTGTATTTTTTCCTTCTATCACTAATGTACCTAAAAAGGTTTTATCTCCTTCCTTAATAGACTTAGCAATTTCCTCCTTTTTCTGTGCTTTTGCAGCACCGATAATGTGTTTGGCCTCCTTTTGTCTATTTTTATACTCCTCTCTGCGAGCTACACCTCCTGTTTCCTTGAATCTTCTATATGCCATTTTTTCCCCTTTACTATCCTACTTACCTCTTTGGTGAACCATATTGTTTTTTACTTCCGTTTATTCTTACTAACTTGCCTGACATATAATCTAGTTGCCTCCACGTTGGTAGACTTTAATAGTGCCCACTGATTACTTACTCCTGTCATTTTACTTTCAGTTAATTTTTTACAAATTTCCCCATTTCAGCAAAATTTGTCCTTTTAAAATCTAAAACTTTTGTTTTAGATGACTATGTTACCCAGGGTGCTGAAGCTTATGCAGGCACTTCCAATCCGTCTTCCACCCGCTTTCTTTAAGCAGATCAACTCAATCTTACGAGACTTCATCTGGTCCCATCATAGATCTCGCATCGGGCTGCAGCTCCTCCATCTCCCAAAGTGAAGGGGGGGTTGGCCTCTCTGATGTGAAGGCATACCACAGGGCGACACATCTATCCAGAGTGGTGGATTGGCACTGCCACGCAGAGGCGAAGCACTGGGTGGACATGGAGTTGGAAGACTCTAATGGCTCTGCTAAGAGCTGGCTGTGGATCGGCTCACCTATACCCAAAGCTATCACAGACCATCCCACCTTTGGCAGCGTGTTGCTGTTGACCAGAGAAGCTTTCTGACACTCCTCAGTCTCTCCGTCACCCTCACCTATGGTACCGATACTGGGTAATCCCGAATTTGCACCTGGCCTTCAAAATCCGCAATTTCAACGTCTAGCAGACAGCGGGCGGTCATATTTTTGCCAGTTTACGGACACAGATGGGCATCTTTCCACAGCAGCTGGGGTGGCCACCACTGCCCCCCCCCCCCCCTGTTGGATTTCTTAAGCGGTTTACAGCTACGTACCTTTCTTCATAGGTGTCTCCGGACCCCTGGTATATCTAGACAACTCACAGACCTGGAAAATATCTGTCACCGAAGGGAATCGGTCCGCCATTGTCTCTCGGCCATATATGCCTCGCTGATTAGTCCAGCAGAGAGTTTCACCCCCCCCCCCGTTCCTCACTAAGTGGGAGTCGGACCTGGGCGTTCATTTCACCGACTCTCAGAAGGAGAAGATCTTGCACTTCAACCAGTCCTCCATAGCCACCAGGATTCAGGAAATCTGCTATAAAATCCTGACTAGGTGGTACAGGGTGCCCACTACACTGCACCACTTCTTTCTCCAGGTTCGCAGCTTGTTCTGGCACTGTGGTTCAGATGAGGGAACAATGCTCCACATTTTTAAGGCATGTCCCAAGCTACAACCTTTTTGGTTGGGAGTGATCTGCACAATTAAACACCTGACCAATGTAGAGCTGGAGGGGAAACCAGCAGCCTGCTTGCTTCATATGTCAGAACGACCACTTAAATATAAGGCTTCCCTCTCTATACAGTTGTTGAATGCTGCCAAAGTCTGTATCCCTCTCTGTTGGAGAACGGAGAGCCCACTGTTCCTAGCACTATGGTTCTCAAATGTTAATGAACTGAGGGACATGGGGGACCTCACTGCCATGCTGCACAACTGGGAGGTGGTCAGGAGGTCAGAACGTGTCTGCTCCGATTGGAGCAATGCTAACTCTGGGAGAAGCTTCCTTAGAAACCGGGCATGGTCGGTATTTGGGAAGTAGACATTGGCAAAGGCCGGCACATTAAAGACCCTGCCCCGCAAGAAGGAGTATCACCCCAGCGTGTCTGCCTGCTGCACCTCGAACATCCATGGAATCGATTTGGCCAGTAGAATGCTAACCCCCTTAAACTTGGAGATAGGAGAGACACTGTGATAGGCTGTTGGAAAAGCCTGGTTAGTGAATTTAGGGACATGGTCACCCCGAAAATGTGTTTCCTGAAAGAAGGCCACCTGTGTTCTGCCCTTTCTCAGGTCTGCCAGTAGCTGAGAGCACTTCTTTGGCGTATTAAGCCCTCGCACATTGAGAGAGGTGATCTTGAGGAGACCCATCTCGCTCCCCAGTCAGCAGGTGAGTCCACCAGTGCACTGGGGACAACCCCAGGCAGCGAAGTACCCCCGGACAAGAGACACCCACTGAATCCAAAAGAGAAGGTAAGTGGAGAAAAAGGGAGAGAGAAGAAGGAAAAGAAGGTTAGGGAGTAAACTAACGGGAGGATAAGTACCTTATGACTCAGGCCCAGCACCACTGGTGCCCAGCCGGGAGTCTACCCTAATCGGGGGTGAGAACAAAGTTTTGAGTCGCTCCAAGTGAGCGGATCAAAATTGAACAGGCTAGAAGACAAGTAGAGATGCAGGGACAGGATAGCCAAGAGGCATGTCATGGCGAGAAGATAGTAGAGCCAGTGATATTACTTGTTAATTAGAATTCAAATACAAAGAGATAATAACCAGTATTAAAGAAGAGACCCGTATCTGGATACGAGTGTATAGTGCAGGGTCCAACTGCTTTGGTCATGCCGCAATGGTGTTTTGTCTTCCCTTTTACACAGTATTAAACATGCTCATGTGGCTTAATTAACTCATGGGGTTTCCCTTCTATGTTTCCACATGATGCCTTGTTTTGCCCTTTTACCATCAGTATAAACAGCACAATATATTTGTTATCACTGTGTCAAAATTGGGTTGTACTTGCATTTTAATTGTGTTTAATTAGTTTATATACACCAATTTTTACTATGTATGTTACACATCTGTGTTTTTTTGTATGTGATGACACAATTGATTCTATGCTAATTTCATTCGCTGCCTAAAGTGAGTTGTTGATCTTTCAATTTGGAGGTAATTACACTCACCCGGTTTTTCCTTTTCCCCCTCCTCCTCTCTTTGTTTGAGAGGATCTTGAATTCATATTTAAGCAGCGATATGATCATACCATCTCTAGCTATGATTAAGCGTCAGATATAGACGTGAAACGCGTCAGAATTTGTACCTGGGGTTTGTCCCCCAATATGCTCTGCTTGTATTTCATTTGATTTTGCCAATAAACGGCAATTTTTGGAGTGCGGCTGTCTGAAGAACTTTTCTCAGTATCTCCAACTGCTTTGGTCATGCCGCAATGGTGCTCCAGGGTCAGCCCCCGTGCCGACGGGGACTTACTATGAGGACCTCAGAGAGAGACCAGAGTATTACATAGCCCACACAGTCACCTCCTGGAACACCAGAGCCCAATAGCCAAAGGTATTTCTGGGTTTTCGCCCCAAAAAGAAAAAAAAACACACGCAAACCCCACATAAGTTGAATATTAAGCCAGTATCAGTATGTGTATAGCATTAGTCGGAGAAATAACACGCCACTCCGGAATAAACTAGATTAACCCAGGCCTAACGGCCAATAACATTATAGCTTCTATCTTCAAAGATTAATAGGTTGACAGCATATAATTGAAAGTGTTCCTAGTCGACTATTCAGGCCAAGGAGAGACAGTCTGCTGGGCTTTAAGGTCTTGCCAGTGAGATCCTGGCTAGGGCAGCAGCAAAGGGACCTGGTTTGGAGAGTCAGGGGTGGAAGAATGGCCAGGGCTGTTAGCAGTGATCCACCAGGTCGCCTCCAGCAGGGGCATGTGTATTATTGTTAACGGCCAGGTGGCATTGAGTATAACAGTACTTTGGAAAACTCCAGCATGCGGGTAACAACATGGGGGGGAAGACAATCATAGCCATTCAGATGGAGAGGACCTGGACTCTTGACAAACCATGGAACCCAGATTGCAGACCCAGTGCAGGGAGAATAACAGATGGATAATGGAACAAAGTCTCCATGGGAGGGAACAACAGCTCTAGTCAACTTTGTCTCACCGAACCTTCAGGTCAGATCAAGCCTCTGAGGATGTTGGATGTGAACGTGGCGCCTCGCTGCTGGAAGCCCGGGATCGGGGTCACTGAGCCCGTTGCGGTCTTGGGAGCAGAGGATCTACCGCCTCCTGGGAGAGTAGATAACCATGCCAGTTGGGTACGCTGATGGCAGGCTTGTTGATGAATCTGAAGCAGTCTGGGAGCTGGTCCGGAGATCATAGAAAAAATTCAGAGCCCTGTTTCCATGCAATGAAATGGAAGGGATGGCCCCATCTGTAGGTAAACACTGCCTCACGGAGTAGATCCAGAAGAGGTCTTAGGAGCCCCCTCATGGCCCGAGTCTGCCTAGAAACATCAGGGTAGATCCGTATGGTGGCACCGTCAAAGTCGATGGAACCCCTTGACCAGGCCCGCTATAAGATCACCTCTTTAATTGTAAAGAAATGGACTCTACACAAGACGTACCATGGCAGGTCTGTGGAAGCTGGGCCTCTCGAGGACATGTAAGGAACCCTGGATCCAGGCACTCTGTATACTCTGTCTAGCTCCAGCTCGGCAGTAGGGGGTTTATCTAGCAAGTGGTTGAGGATGGTGACCACAGTGGTACGTAGATTAGAGTTGAGCAAATCCGGACTGTAAAGTTCGGGTTCGTACCGGACTTTGGGGTGTCCGTGCCCCAAACCCGAACCCGGACATTTGAAAAAAAGTCTGTGTTCGGGTTCGGTATTCGGGTATTTTTCGCACCTTTTCTATAACTGCAGGGCAGCCAATCAACAAGCGTTTCACTCGTTTGCCCTTAGAAGCCATCACAGCCATGCCTACTAATGGCAAAGGCTGTGATTGGCCAGTGCATCATGTGACCAAGACTATTTTTGGTGTCCGTTGAATAGCTGCAGGGCGGCCAATCAACAAGCGTTTCACTCGTTTGCCCTTAGAAGCCATCACAGCCATGCTTACTATTGGCATGGCTGTGATTGGCCAGTGGTTCATGTGACCCAGCCTCTATATGAGCTGGAGTCATGTAGTGCCGCGTGTCACATCGTCTCAGGCTAGTGTAGGGAGAGCATGCTACCGCCGCTGTGAGGGATAGATTAACGATCTAATATGATCTCATCCTGCATTAAGGACAGGTTCCTGGCGGTGCTGTGAGGCGAAAGATTAGTGTTCTAAAACCATCTGATACTGGACTAGGTATAGTTTACTAGTGCTGTGAGGGACAGATTACCGATCTAATATCATCTCATTTTGCATTACAGACAGGTTCCTGGCGGTGCTGTGAGGGGAAAGCTTAGTAATCTAAAACCATCTGATGCTGGACTAGATAAAGTTTACTAGTGCTGTGAGGTATAGATTACCAATCTAATATCATCTCATTCTGCATTACAGACAGGTTCCTGGCGGTGATGTGAGGTGAAAGATTAGCATTCTAAAACCATCTGATACGGAACTAGGTACAGTTTACTGGTGCTGTGAGGGACAGATTATTGTTCTAAAATCATCTCATAGTGCTATAGGGAGAGGTTCCTGCTGATCCTGTGAGGGACAGATTATTGTTCTAAAATCATCTCATAGTGCTATAGGGAGAGGTTCCTGCTGCTCCTGTCAAGGACAGATTATTGTTCTAAAATCATCTCATAGTGCTATAGGGAGAGGTTCCTGCTGCTGTTGTGAGGAACAGATTATTGTTCTAAATCATGTCATGGTGCTATAGGGAGAGGTTCCTGCTGCTCCTGTGAGGGACAGATTATTGTTCTAAAATCATATCATACTGCTATAGGGAGAGGTTCCTGCTGCTGGTGTGAGGGACAGATTATTGTTCTAAAATCATCTGATAGTGCTAAAGGGAGAGGTTCCTGCTGCTGGTGTGAGGGACAGATTACTGTTCTAAAATCATCTCATAGTGCTATAGGGAGAGGTTCCTGCTGCTGCTGTGAGGGACAGATTATTGTTCTGAAAACATCTCATAGTGCTATAGGGAGAGGTTTTTGCTGCTCCTGTGAGGGACTGATTATTGTTCTAAAATCATTTCATTGTGCTATAGGGAGAGGTTCCTGCTGTTGGTGTTAGGGACAGATTATGGTTCTAAAATCATCTCATAGTGCTATAGGGAGAGGTTATTGCTGCTGGTGTGAGGGACAGATTATTGTTCTAAAATCATCTCATAGTGCTATAGGGAGAGATTCCTGCTGCTTCTGTGAGGGAGAGATTATTGTTCTAAAATCAACTCATAGTGCTATATGGAGAGGTTCCTGCTGCTGGTTTGAGGGACTGATTATTGTTCTAAAATCATATCATACTGCTATAGGGAGAGGTTCCTGCTGCTGGTGTAAAGGACAGATTATTGTTCTAAAATCATCTCATAGTGCTATAGGGAGAGTTTCCTGCTACTCCTGTGAGGGACAGATTATTGTTCTAAAATCATATCAAACTGCTATAGGGAGAGGATCCTGCTGCTCCTGTGAGGGACAGATCATTGTTCTAAAATCATCTCATAGTACTATAGGGAGAGGTTTCTGCTGCTCCTGTGAGGGACAGATTATTGTTCTAAAATCATCTCATAGTGCTATAGGGAGAGGTTCCTGCTGCTTCTGTGAGGGATAGATTATTGTTCTAAAATCATCACATATTGCTATAGGGAGAGGTTCCTGCTGCTGGTGTGAGGGACAGATTACTGTTCTAAAATCATCTCATAGTGCTATAGGGAGAGGTTCCTGCTGCTGCTTTGAGGGACAGATTATTGTTCTGAAATCATCTCATAGTGCTATAGGGAGAGGTTTCTGCTGCTCCTGTGAGGGACAGATTTTTGTTCTAAATTCATTTCATTGTGCTATAGGGAGAGGTTCCTGCTGCTGGTGTTAGGGACATATTATAGTTCTAAAATCATCTCATAGTGCTATAGGGAGAGGTTATTGCTGCTGGTGTGAGGGACAGATTATTGTTCTAAAATCATCTCATAGTGCTATAGGGAGAGGTTCCTGGTGTTTCTGTGAGGGTTAGATTATTGTTCTAAAATCATCTCATAGTGCTCTAGGGAGAGGTTCCTGCTGCTGGTGTAAGGGACAGATTACTGTTCTAAAATCATCTCATAGTGCTATAGGGAGAGGTTTCTGCTGCTCCTGTGAGGGACAGATTATTGTTCTAAAATCATTCAATTGTGCTATAGGGAGAGGTTCCTGCTGCTGGTGTTAGGGACAGATAATGGTTCTAAAATCATCTCATAGTGCTATAGGTAGAGGTTCCTGCTGCTGGTTTGAGGGACAGATTATTGTTCTAAAATCATCTCATAGTGATATATGGAGCCGTTCCTGCTGCTGGTTTGAGGGACAGATTATTGTTCTAAAATCATATCATATTGCTATAAGGAGAGGTTCCTGCTGCTGGTGTGAGGGACAGATTACTGTTCTAAAATTATCTCATAGTGCTATAGGGAGAGGTTCCTGCTGCTGCTGTGAGGGACAGATTATTGTTCTGAAATCATCTCATATTGCTATAGGGAGAGGTTTCCGCTGCTCCTGTGAGGGACAGATTATTGTTCTAAAATCATCTCATAGTGCTATAGGGAGAGGTTCCTGCTGCTGCTGTGAGGGACAGATTATTGTTCTGAAATCATCTCATAGTGCTATAGGGAGAGGTTTCAGCTGCTCCTGTGAGGGACAGATTATTGTTCTAAAATCATTTCATTGTGCTATAGGGAGAGGTTCCTCACCCTCTCCCCCCCCCCCCCCTCACACCTCACTAAACATTCATAGGTGAGAAACCTATGTCTAGAGGTTTCCTATGTAACCACAAGCACCATGAAACTCCGCCTCACAACAAACTTTTGACACAGACACCTATGGTCGCTACAATGTAAACTGGACTTTATTCTACTCATTTTCCCAGTGACACCTCCAGGTTGATAATACATAGCATCAGATTTTGTTTGTCTGTGCTACTATATGATTTTTGTATTGCTGTCACCCACACAAGCTAGTAGGAAAGAATGGAATCACCACATTCTGAAACTTCTATTACTGTGTACTCTGTTTTACCTGGCATGCTTGCCAACCAGACTCTGTTTTGTTTTCTTTCAATAAAAATTTTTTGAACAGGGAGAGGTTCCTGCTGCTGGTGTTAGGGACAGATTATGGTTCTAAAATCATCTCATAGTGCTATAGGGAGAGGTTATTGCTGATGGTGTGAGGGACAGATTATTGTTCTAAAATCATCTCATAGTGCTATAAGGAGAGGTTCCTGTTGCTTCTGTGAGGGATATATTGTTCTAAAATCATCTCATAGTGCTATAGGGAGAGGTTCCTGCTGCTGATGTGAGAGACAGATTATTGTTCTAAAATCTTCTCATAGTGCTATAGGGAGAGGTTCCTGCTCCTCCTTTGAGGGACAGATCCTTGTTCTAAACTCATCTCTTAGTGATATATGGAGCGGTTCCTGCTGCTGGTTTGACGGACAGAATATTGTTCTAAAATCATCTCATATTGCTATAGGGAGAGGTTCCTGCTGCTGGTGTGAGGAGACAGGTACTGTTCTAAAATTATCTCATAGTGCTATAGGGAGAGGTTTCCGCTGCTCCTGTGATGGACAGATTATTGTTCTAAAATCATTTCATTGTGCTATAGGGAGAGGTTCCTGCTGCTGGTTTGAGGGACAGATTATTGTTCTAAAATCATATCATACTGCTATAGGGAGAGGTTCCTGCTGCTGGTGTAAAGGACAGATTATTGTTCTAAAATCATCTCATAGTGCTATAGGGAGAGTTTCCTGCTACTCCTGTTAGGGACAGATTATTGTTCTAAAATCATATCAAACTGCTATAGGGAGAGGATCCTGCTGCTCCTGTGAGGGACAGATCATTGTTCTAAAATCATCTCATAGTACTATAGGGAGAGGTTTCTGCTGCTCCTGTGAGGGACAGATTATTGTTCTAAAATCATCTCATAGTGCAATAGGGAGAGGTTCCTGCTGCTTCTGTGAGGGATAGATTATTGTTCTAAAATCATCTCATATTGCTATAGGGAGAGGTTCCTGATGCTGGTGTGAGAGACAGATTACTGTTCTAAAATCATCTCATAGTGCTATAGGGAGAGGTTCCTGCTGCTGCTGCTGTGAGGGACAGATTATTGCTCTGAAATCATTTCATAGTGCTATAGGGAGAGGTTTCTGCTGCTCCTGTGAGGGACAGATTTTTGTTCTAAAATCATTTCATTGTGCTATAGGGAGAGGTTCCTGCTGCTGGTGTTAGGGACAGATTATGGTTCTAAAATAATCTCATAGTGCTATACGGAGAGGTTATTGATGCTGGTGTGAGGGACCGATTATTGTTCTAAAATCATCTCATAGTGCTCTAGGGAGAGGTTCCTGCTGCTGGTGTAAGGG
>BLSH010465981.1:5049-21398 GCA_018402905.1 Glandirana rugosa
CTGTCACCCCCCCCCACCCGCCCGGAGAGTTCTCTCCTCACACTGTCACTCTCCTGGCGGCCGTGGCGGGCTTCTGAAAGGAGGCAGCGCTAGTGAGTGAGGAGTCTCACTCAAGGCGTGCCTCCAGGATCCACCCCCCCCCACTGTCTCCCAGGTGCGAAACTCAGCCCCCTCCTCCTCTCACACACGCCGCTTAGCTGCCCAGAGACTGTCACTCTCTGGGTGGCCGCGGCGATCTCAATTGTGAAAGGAGGACGCCGCAGCAGAAGTGAGTGAGAAGTCTCACTCAGCTCTGCGCGGCGTACCCCCTGCCCGTGGTGCACGTACCTAAAGGGGTACGCGTACCACGGGTTGAGAAACCCTGCTATTGGGAGAGGTTATTGCTGCTGGTGTGAGGGACAGATTATTGTTCTAAAATCATCTCATAGTGCTATAGGGAGAGGTTCCTGCTGCTGGTTTGAGGGACAGATTATTGTTCTAAAATCATCTCATAGTGCTATAGGGAGAGGTTCCTGCTGCTTCTGTGAGGGAGAGATTATTGTTCTAAAATCATCTCATAGTGCTATATGGAGAGGTTCCTGCTGCTGGTTTGAGGGACTGATTATTGTTCTAAAATCATATCATACTGCTATAGGGAGAGGTTCCTGCTGCTGGTGTAAAGGACAGATTATTGTTCTAAAATCATCTCATAGTGCTATAGGGAGAGTTTCCTGCTACTCCTGTGAGGGACAGATTATTGTTCTAAAATCATCTCATAGTGCTATAGGGAGAGGTTCCTGCTGCTTCTGTGAGGGATAGATTATTGTTCTAAAATCATCTCATATTGCTATAGGGAGAGGTTCCTGCTGCTGGTGTGAGGGACAGATTACTGTTCTAAAATCATCTCATAGTGCTATAGGGAGAGGTTCCTGCTGCTGGTGTGAGGGACAGATTACTGTTCTAAAATCATCTCATAGTGCTATAGGGACAGGTTTCCGCTGCTCCTGTGAGGGACAGATTATTGTTCTAAAATCATTTCATTGTGCTATAGGGAGAGGTTCCTGCTGCTGGTGTTAGCGACAGATTATGGTTCCAAAATCATCTCATAGTGCTATAGGGAGAGGTTCCTGCTGCTGGTTTGAGGGACAGATTATTGTCCTAAAATCATCTCATAGTGCTATAGTTAGAGGTCCCTGCTGCTGGTTTGAGGGACAGATTATGGTTCTAAAATCATCTCATAGTGCTATAGGGAGAGGTTCCTGTTGCTTCTGTGAGGGATATATTATTGTTCTAAAATCATCTCATAGTGCTATAGGGAGAGGTTCCTGCTGCTGATGTGAGAGACAGATTATTGTTCTAAAATCATCTCATTGTGCTATAGGGAGAGGTTCCTGCTGCTCCTGTGAGGGACAGATCATTGTTCTAAACTCATCTCTTAGTGATATATGGAGCGGTTCCTGCTGCTGGTTTGAGGGACAGATTATTGTTCTAAAATCATATCATACTGCTATAGGGAGAGGTTATTGCTGCTGGTGTGAGGGACAGATCATTGTTCTAAAATCATCTCATAGTACTATAGGGAGAGGTTTCTGCTGCTCCTGTGAGGGACAGATTATTGTTCTAAAATCATCTCATAGTGCTATAGGGAGAGGTTCCTGCTGCTTCTGTGAGGGACAGATTATTGTTCTAAAATCATCTCATAGTGCTATAGGGAGAGGTTCCTGCTGCTTCTGTGAGGGGTAGATCATTGTTCTAAAATCATCTCATATTGCTATAGGGAGAGGTTCCTGCTGCTGGTGTTAGGGACAGATTATGGTTCTAAAATCATCTCATAGTGCTATAGGGAGAGGTTATTGCTGCTGGTGTGAGGAACAGATTATTGTTCTAAAATCATCTCATAGTGCTATAGGGAGATGTTCCTGCTGCTGGTTTAAGGGACAGATTATTGTTCTAAAATCATTTCATTGTGCTATAGGGAGAGGTTCCTGCTGCTGGTGTTAGGGACAGATTATGTTCTAAAATCATCTCATAGTGCTATAGGGAGAGGTTATTGCTGCTGGTGTGAGGGACAGATTATTGTTCTAAAATCATCTGATAGTGCTATAGTTAGAGGTTCCTGCTGCTGGTTTGAGGGACAGAATATTGTTCTAAAATCATCTCATAGTGCTATAGGGAGAGGTTCCTGTTGCTTCTGTGAGGGATATATTATTGTTCTAAAATCATCTCATAGTGCTATAGGGAGAGGTTCCTGCTGCTGATGTGAGAGGAAGATTATTGTTCTAAAATCATCTCATAGTGCTATAGGGAGAGGTTCCTGTTGCTTCTGTGAGGGATATATTATTGTTCTAAAATCATCTCATAGTGCTATAGGGAGAGGTTCCTGCTGCTCCTGTGAGGGACAGATCCTTGTTGTAAACTCATCTATTAGTGATATATGGAGCCGTTCCTGCTGCTGGTTTAAGGGACAGATTATTGTTCTAAAATCATATCATATTGCTATAGGGAGAGGTTCCTGCTGCTGGTGTGAGGGACAGATTACTGTTCTAAAATTATCTCATAGTGCTATAGGGAGAGGTTCCTGCTGCTGCTGTGAGGGACAGATTATTGTTCTGAAATCATCTCATATTGCTATAGGGAGAGGTTTCCGCTGCTCCTGTGAGGGACAGATTATTGTTCTAAAATCATTTCATTGTGCTATAGGGAGAGGTTCCTGCTGCTGGTGTTAGGGACAGATTATGGTTCTAAAATCATCTCATAGTGCTATAGGGAGAGGTTCCTGCTGCTGGTGTAAGGGACAGATTACTGTTCTAAAATCATCTCATAGTGCTATAGGGAGAGGTTTCCGCTGCTCCTGTGAGGGGCAGATTATTGTTCTAAAATCATTTAATTGTGCTATAAGGAGAGGTTCCTGCTGCTGGTGTGAGGGACAGATTATTGTTCTAAAATCATCTCATAGTGCTATAGGGAGAGGTTCCTGTTGCTTCTGTGAGGGATATATTATTGTTCTAAAATCATCTCATAGTGCTATAGGGAGAGGTTCCTGCTGCTCCTGTGAGGGACAGATCCTTGTTCTAAACTCATCTCTTAGTGATATATTGAGCCGTTCCTGCTGCTGGTTTGAGGGACAGATTATTGTTCTAAAATCATATCATATTGCTATAGGGAGAGGTTCCTGCTGCTGGTTGGAGGGACAGATTATTGTTCTAAAATGATCTCATAGTGCTATAGGGAGAGGTTCCTGCTGCTGCTGTGAGGGACAGATTATTGTTCTGAAATCATCTCATATTGCTATAGGGAGAGGTTTCCGCTGCTCCTGTGAGGGACAGATTATTGTTCTAAAATCATTTCATTGTGCTATAGGGAGAGGTTCCTTTTGCTCCTGTGAGGGACAGATTATTGTTCTAAAATCATATCATACTGCTTGTAAGGAACCATCCTGGGCCATTGGAAGGCCAATGCGTGGGCGCACGTAGCGTGTGCGTTCGTCCGTGCGCAGTTGCGCGCATACGAGCACATGCAGGAGCGCCGGCGTTGGCGCCAAAACGGCCATTTAAGCTCTATGCTCAATGCAGTCAGTGCTGTCCGTTCTATAGTGTTCTGGTGCCTGTCTCCCCAGTGTTTACTCTGAGAGACTTCCTGTGTATGTGACTCTGGCTGCCTGTTCGACCTGTTTGCCTGCTGCCTGCCCTGACCTTCAGCCTGCCTCTGACTATGCCTCTGCCTAACCCTTTGATACTTCTGTTGCCCGCACGTTGCCGACCCTGCCTGTACCCGACTATCCGCTTGCCTGACCCACTTTTACTGCACCTCTAGCCTGTTACTGACCCGGCCTGAACCCTTATCCTTCTGCCTGCACGAGCTCCAGTGGACTATCATCTGTCATCTGTGATCAAGTCCAGCCCTTGTGCCCCCCTGTGCTCTAGAGCTCCCCATCTCCACTACCAGGGGTTTTCGAACCAGGGCCGCAAGAGAGGTTGCCCCCGCATAAGTCATACTCAACCACCAGGTACGTGACAGCAAGGGGCAGCCACGTCTGAGTCTGGGCCCTCTATCATGGAAGAAGTGTGTGTCCATCTTGCCGGCCTATCCCAAGCAGTCAAAAACCTCCAGGATGAATATGCCCGCTTGGAAAGACAAGTTCAGGATCAGGCTTCATCTCGCATCGTAGTGACCCTTCCTACAGAACCCAGGGTGTCAATGCCCAAGCACTTTACAGGGGACCGCCGGTACTTTCGGGCGTTTTTGACTTCCTGTGAGCTGTACTTTGCCCTGTAACCCCGCACCTTCTCTGAGTGACCTCAGCCAAAGTGGGCATTGTGATCTCGCTCCTCTGAGATGGGCCTCGGGCCTGGGCTCACCGACTGTTGGAGCAGAAAGCCCCACAGACCTCAACCCTGGAGCAGTTCTTTCAAGCCATGACCCAGCTATATGAGGACCCCCACCAGGCCGCACCGGCGGAGACCATGCTCCACACACTCCAGCAGGGCCACCGTACAGCAGAGGAGTAAGTCTCCGAGTTTCGGCGATGGAGCGCCGATACAGCCTTGAACGGTCTGGCCCTCTGCTATCAGTTCCAGCTAGGGCTCTCAAGGATGAGCTGGCTCACGTTGGGGTTCCTCACACCTGTACGCGCTAGTCAATTTGGCCATCCAAATTGTCCGCCGCCTGTGGAAACACAGAGCGAAAAGAGCTGCTGCACCCCCGCGGCCCACTCAGGAGACACCCAGTTCTACCACAACCTCCTCCTCCTCTCCACAGGGACACTTGGAACCATGGCAGTATGGGTGTCTCCATTCTTCCCTGTCACCTGAAGAGCGACGGAGGCGCATGACCTTCAACCTGTGTCTGTACTGCGGGGAATTAGGACACCTGGTCTGGGACTGCCCCGCTAAGGGCCTTACCCCAGTCATGGGGAACGTTCTATCTCTACCTGACACCAAGTGCCACCTTGTCCTCTTCTTGTCCCTCCAGCTTCCCGGCGGAAGCGTGCAAGTCCTGGCCATCCTGGATTCGGGGGCCTGCAGTTGCTTTATGGACCTTGCTTTTGCCACCCAGCATCCCATTCTGCTCCGAACTAAGGACCATCCAATAGTAATCCGGTTGGCTGACGGTTCAACTATCAGATCTGGTACAGTGACCCACGAAGCGCTCCCTCTCTCTGCCAGTACGAAAGGGGTTCATACGGAATTCCTACTGCTGGACATCATTGCACCCCTCTGTTCCCGGTTATCCTTGGCGTACCCTGGTTCCAGGCTCACTGCCCTCTGGTCAATTGGAACACCGGGGAAGTGCAGTTCCGGTCACCATATTACCTCAGCCACTGCCTGCCGCAGTCTCTGCCAGACCCCCCAGCTCTTCTTAGCATGGTCTCAGACCCCGATCTGGAAACCCGCTCAGTGGTCCCCAAAGTTTACCATGACTATCTAGATGTTTTTAGCAAGAAGGGGGCCAATACCCTACCTCCGCACAGGTCATATGACTGCCCAATTGACCTGCTGCCAGGGGCTGAAGTCCCATTTGGCCGGATCTTCCCCTTGTCCGAAGTAGAATTAGTGGCTCTCAAAGCCTACCTGGATGAGTATTTGGAAAATGGCTTCATCCGGCTGTATCATCCGGCTTCATCCGACTGTATCAGGAATATGAAATGTTGGGGTAACAAACACACACTGGCTTTAAACTCAACGTATTCCCAAATCCTAAATGTGATCATTTTGTAGTTTCATATAGGAAACAAACTATAGAGAGAAGCGCGTGCAGGGGTTGTTGAGAGAAGTCAAAACGTGGACCCATCTTTTCTTTCTCCATTAGGGCTTTTTGGCGTTGGCTTTTATTAAAATAATTGCATGATATAGCAGTTTGTAGAGGTATGTGTTATGATTTAGATGTTGAGGCACTATGTTTTACAATTACAGCCCTGGAGCTTCCTTTCACATTATAACACATTCTTGTGATATTGTGTGTGACATGTGCTTTTCAAAGTCCTTAGTCTAATTTATTGAAATTGGGTGTTCAGAAACTCAGTACTGTTTTACTATTATTTTATATTATTTTGCCTGTTGAACTACCGCTTACAAATCCTTGTGTTCTATTTAATTGCCTACGCTGTGATAACCACGACAAACCATTTGTAGACTATAAAAATCTGCTGTATGCCACTCTGAAAGAAAATAAGCATTTATTGTTTTCTTCCATCACAAGTTACCTAACCTTTTAAACTTTAACAAAACGTGCTATAAGTTTAAATGTGTCATTTAAGCAGTACACTAATGTCATGTCAAATGAATCACTAGAAACATTAATGCTATTGCATCGCTATCAAACATGACCTTTAATTCTGCAAGGTCCCTTCAACTCTAAATGGATTGGTCACTTATCGATTAGTCCTTCATGCTAATGCTGTATTCTGTTTCACATGCAATTTAGATGCCTATTAATTCAGGAACAATGTGGCAGATTTAGTCTTACATGGATCTGCTGTCAAAATATGCCCAATCATATTAAAGCTATATGGAATAAACAGAATACATTATTAGATAGTAAGTATATTTACTAAAACAAGTATCATTTACTGGAACATGCTGTCCTTAAACTGATATTAACTCAGAATAGATTTTTTTTTTCAAAATCATACTTACCTAGGTGGATGCAGCATCAGTCAGGTTATAAGAGAACTGAACAATCAAGAACTGCTAATCTCTCAGTTCTCAGAGCTCTTTGTGCAGAGAGCTGGTGACTGTCAGTGAAGAGGGTGGTAGAGGCTGGCTCAGGCTCTCAACTACTTACTAAGAGGCTGAGCCAGGTGCCGGTCCAGGGTTGTGGGCGAATCCAGACTTGCAATCTTGCCCCAGCCTGGAATGGCTCTGTGACGTCAGCCGTCAGTGGGCTTCAGCCCGCTGTCTGCTGAAAACAGGTCACAGGAGTGCAGAACTCCTTTAATATGCACTTAAAATGCATGCTTGAGACCTATTGTTCCTGAGAATAATTCCGTCCAATTGGCTTTATGATCCAGCAGCCTAAAGCTCCATCTGCTGACTGCAATTGGTACATTTGAAATATTCAAATGGCACAATTTATCTTCACCTGCCTAAGACTATAGACTGACAATGACAATGGGAGCTTAGTAAGTGAAGCATGGTCATTGTGTACAGCTAGGTTCACTTCTCAATAGTGCAGTAATGCACACTCTTTAACATATGTTCTGTTGCACATTCATTTGCATTGCATATAGGCAGCCCATTGATTCAGAATTAGCTGCCAATGCATTAGGTACAGTTAAAACCACACCTGACCCATTTTTGTAATGAAACACTTAGTGTGTTGTCAGATTGAATGGCACTGTAACACAAAAATGCATGTTTTTGTTAGGTTTGGATAGAGGAGAGAACAATTGGGTCAGTTTTTTTTTTTTCTGTCTGTGTACTTTTGGGGAAATTTTCATTCAATTCCTCTCCTGGTCACAAAGTTGCTAATCGTACAGTAAGCTAAATTAAATCTCCACTGGGAACAAAGGGAGGAATAAAAAGTTGTTTTTTCACTTTCCTATACATCACTAATAAAACATGTTTATATTGTCATAGTATTTGAGAGACTTCTCCCTTCACTTCCTGTTCTAGTGGCAACATTGTCACCAGGACAGGAAGCAAAAGTAAGAAGCTAAGTTAACCTCTAAAAAAAAAGAATATATACTCTTTTTTTTTGCATTAAAAAAGTGTGTTTATTATTTTTTTCAGAATCAGTTGATGATAGGTGCAATGTCAGGCTTCGGCAAACTCTTCCTCCAGCTCTCTGCCCATATATCTGTGCAGACTTTCAGTTGGAGAACTGGAGGAAGTGTCAATGAACTGTGAGTACTGATTATGGCACTTGTGTTCCGTTGATCACTGCAAATCATGAAACATGTTGCTGAGGGTGAAGCTAACCTTTAATCTCCTAAACAGTGTCACAGATTTGTAAAGTGTTCTAACTGTCCCTAATATATATTATATACAGGATATATAACATAAAAAAAGACACACTTTAAAAAAAAGTATAAATTAACACCATATGCCCTATCACCTTTATCAGATGCACTAAGTTCTTTGTCTAGGTGAAAATGTGAAAATATATTATCCCATGTTAATGTCTAAGGTGCTGCAGTTTATTAAAATACGGTTTACTAATGCTTCTTATAATTAAGCATTCAGAGGCGCTGAAGGCGCAGAGAGGAAAGTACAACAAACACATACAAGTACCAGAAACACAAACAAGCTTAATTCATTCAAATTTGTTTCTGTTTAATTGTTTTCCTTCCTAGTTTGAATAATAATGAACATCTTGAACATACGTAAGTGCAACAATCATACTCACATTCTTGTAAAGCTTATTATTTATATCTTAATTTCACCAGATGACTTTTCCACTATTTAACATATAACCATAAAAAATATGTATATAGTAGAGGCAGTCTTAAATAGAAAGTATATGTATAAATGTATAATATTGCAGTCTTTAAAGCTTAAAAAAGAAAAGCTGTGTTTAATATGCATTGCACTGTGCAGTGCTTTAAATAAATTGCCTTATGGTTTATTTGCAAAAAGTTTGTGAAAGTTGTTGAAATAAAATCTAAACATCTGCTTTATTGAGCTCCTGGGGAAGACATACGGAATCTAATTTACTATGTCATTAAGCAGATAGAAGTATGAATGTTCTATACCTGTTTTATTGTTGATGATAGTAATTTCCCATGTATCTATTAGTCTTAGAAGGGTAGATATAGAACATGTAAATATATTGATTGTTTAATATTAATGGTGTGTACTGAACTGACCATGTTTCTTAAAGAGAATGTAGCTAGATTTTTATTTTTGATTGTTACCTTTTAAAATTTGGAGTATTACATAATTTAAAGTGATACTAAAGTCTTGTTTTTTTTTTGTTTAAAAATAACAAACATGTTATCTTACCTGCTCTGAGCAGTGGTTTTGCACAGATCAGTTCAGATCCTCCTCTTCTCGGGTCCCTTGCTGGTGCTCCTGGCCCCTCCCTCCTGTTGAGTGCCCCCACAGCAAGCAGCTTGCAATGGAGGCACCCGAGCCGAGCCCCCGCTCCGTGTGTCAATTCAGACAAAGAGCCATGGCTCAGACCTGCCCCCTCTGTCTCTCCTCATTGGCTGAACTTTATTCTCATGCAATATCTCTGGACCGAGATGGGGCTCAGGTAAGTATTAGGGGGGCTGAGTGATAAAAACCTTCTGCCTTTAGAACCATTTTAAGTATGGAATATTTGTTACAATTTTTCAACAACACAGAATACATTTCTTTTTATCTGGTATATAATAATAATGTACATGTATAAGAGATAATAAGGTAGATAGGTATGTAACAGTCTCTAAGAAGAATTGGTTTCAGATTTCATTTCCTAATCACTGGCCAATTTTAAGAGAAAATTATCCCTCAGTTATGGAATTTGAAACTCCTCCTTTACAATCATATCGTAGGGATAGAACGATTAAAGATTGCATAGTGAGAGCTGATTTTTACTCTCTACCTAAACTGATCACAACCTTCTTGGAACAGTGTAAAATGGGCTCTTTCCCCTGTCTGAATTGAATTCAATGTAACACTATGATCAAGGGATCAAAGTTTTTCACATCCACATAAGGGCACTGATATTTTGATCAAAAACCATTTTACGTGTCAGTCTACCTTTGTTGTTCATTAAATGCCCCTGGGGCTTAATTTATGTAGGGGAAATGACCCAGACGGTGAAGGATCGGATCACCCGACATAAATATTCACCTAGAGAGGAATTCGTTCATTTACCTTTATTCAGGCACTTTGTGGAGAACAGACACTCCATATCACAGTTAAAATACATGGTCGGATTTCCGGTTCAGGAGCCGCATGTGAGGGAATGAGGAACGGCGGCTCCGGCCATACAGGCAAACAAATCCCTGCTTCAACCCCTCACTGACCACCGGGCTTGCCCCAGACAGCGGTCTGTACCCTGGGCGGGTAAAGTGCGAACCTCACGGACTATTGGAGACTAGTTAACCCAGGGGCAAAAGATTTCACACATTTCTCTCCTCCCCATGACTCGCATGTCACGCATTGACTATATCCTACTAAACCCCCTCCTCCCCACAGATAGAGACGATGGTCATCTCTGATCATTCCCCTGTATCGGTAACCTTTCCGGGTCTCGAACACCAGGCAACAGCCCCTATTTGGTGCTTTCCAAGCTGCCTCGCAAAAGATAAAACGCTCCAAAAGATAATAAGGGACACTTGGGAAGAATATTCTCACACTAACCAGATACACATGACAGATATTAGCCTTTTCTGGGACACAGGGAAGGCGGTGCTCAGAGGCAGAATAATATCATATGCGGCAGGCTATAAAAAACAAGTCACCAAAAACGATATATAATCTAGCGAGGCACTTAGGCAGGCCCAACTCAAGCTCTCTCAAAACAACACGAAAGGCAACAGAGATGCCTGGAAACTAGCGAAAGGCCAATTCGATCACTGGGCCGAAGCCCAGGAACGCCTATATACAGCCGAGCAGGACCTAAAGTATCATAAATTTGGCAATAAGCCTGGCAAGCTGCTAGCTGCTCTTTGTAAAGGCTCGCACCCTCCCACTCATATCAAGGCTCTAAAAACCCAAAATGGGAAGATAGTTACAACTCCCAAAGACATCAACCAGGTACTTGAACAATTTTACACTACCTTGTATGGCCCAGATCCAATTGGCGAGACAGCAGCGGAGAATTTCCTAACTAAAATTGCCCTCCCTGAGATAGATAATGAATCCCTTTCCCAATTGAATGCGCCCATCTCCGAACGGGGATTGCGGAATGCCACAAAGTTGATCCCCATGGGAAAGCGCCGGGACCAGACGGGTTCACCCCAGAATTCTTCAAACCCACTGTAGACACACTAGCTACACCGCTTCTGGAGGTTTTCCAGAAAATCCTTGAAGGTGGTCCATATCTACCCTCCGACTTCCAAGCTTATATAAAGCTTATACATAAAAAAGGGAAAGACCACATGGACCTAGCGGTGTATCGGCCCATATCCTTACTTAATATGGATTCCAAATTATTATTGAAAATACTAGCGAATAGAGTTGAGCGAACCCGGACTGTAAAATTTGGGTCCGTCCCCTTAATGACTAAGACCTTTAATTCTGTCTCAGCCTCTCAACCCTTCACGACGCAAGGCATGGAAGCACATATAGCACTTATCCCAAAACCGGATAAAGACCATACATTATGTACGAACTATAGGCCGATTTCATTAACAAATATCGATATTCGGATATACGCAAAAATTATTGCCAATAGGCTAACCCCCATATTACCAAATTTCATTCATAAAGATCAGGTAGGATTTGTGGGAGGTAGAGAGACTAGGGACAATACATTGAAGACTTTTACATTAGTGGAATATGTACAAATAAATAATGTTTCATCATGTCTTATATCAGTGGATGCCGAAAAGGCATTCGATAGGGTCGGATGGGAATTTCTGGAAGACACGTTAAAACAATGGGGATTAGGTACCCAATTAATGCAGAAGATTATGGCCCTATACAACAACTCCACAGCTAGAGTACGTACAAACGGGATATTATCAGAGGCAATTAGGATTCAAAATGGGACCAGGCAAGGTTGTCCTTTGTCCCCCCTTTTATATATACTGACTATGGAACATCTAACAAAGGCCATAAGAAATAACGCGGATATTCAAGGAATAAAGGTTAAAGATAAGGAATAAGGAAAATGTCCGTATTTGCAGATGATTTAATGGTGTATGCCTCTAACCCAATAATTACACTGCCTAATCTCATAAAAGAACTAAATCGATTCGGAACGGTTAGCAATTTTAAAGTCAATTATGATAAAACTGAGGTATTGAACATCTCGGTACCTGATAATAAGTGGCAGTCTTTACAAAAGAATTTCCCCTTTAGATGGCAAAAGTCAGCAATTAAATATCTGGGAATTCATATTCCCCGAGACCTGAACAAAATATGGGATTTAAATTATTCCCCGCTGATCAAGAAAATATTGAAATTATTTAAAGAATATGATAAAAGATGGTTTTCATGGAGTGGCAGGATCAATATAATAAAAATGGATATACTGCTTAAACTGCTATATGTCTTTCAAGCAATCCCGAGAAGTATCCCTATGGTTATATTAAGAGAAAGGTTCTGACCAGAAATAAAAAGGATGGGGATATGGCTCTCCCAGATATAAAAATATATATACAATCCGTCTTTATAACAAGAACAGTAGACTGGTTTCATAATGCAAAAAACAAACAGTGGGTCGAGTTGGAGGATGATATCAGTATATTAAAACTGAAATCCCTCCCATGGGTCCCAAAAAATATGAGACCTGGTAAGAACGATACCCCTTTTTTGGTAACAGCGACACTTAAAATATGGGATATCATACTTAAGAATAAAAAGAATATATTATCAACCAGAGCAGGACCTATGACTCCCCTGTTTTCAAATAAGGAATTCCCGCCAGGGATGGAAACTCAGGTATTTCTTAAATAGAAAAGTGAAGAAGACACGAGGATTGCCCAGATCTTGGTGAATGGAGAACTTCCTCCGTTAGAGACCTGGGAAATACATTATAGAAAAAAATGGAGGGGTGTGGCCTGACGTAGGAGCATGTGGATGTGTGCCTGCTGAGCTCCGCTCGAGCCTGGCACAATCTGAAGGAATCCTGCCATCAAGGAGAAGGGTGAGAAGCGCAAACACCCCAGCCCAACTCACATCCTCACAAGCTACATTTTAAGCCCAAAATTGGGCGAATCGGCAGCAGGATCCCGCGCGGGCAGAAATCGAGGCCGCAGCTTTTTGCAGCCTACTCGCGCCGGACCGAACAGCACGGTCCCGAGAACTCGGACCATGCATTCACCTACCCAGCACACCAGATCACCCTTCCTGGGCTCTACCCTGTACCGAACTGTACTTCCCAAACCAAAATTTATATGATTTAAAGAGACAGGCCTAACACAGACCCAGGATGGTGGTGTGAAGTGACAGCTCCGCATGCCGAGGGTCAAACACCAGCTATAAAGAACCTCACACAGACATCAATATGGGGGGAAAAAAATGGTGGCACACCACCCCAAACTCGCTCCAGATCGCCCAGGGACAGTGACTCGCAAGGCAGCTTCAGCATACCAGACATGTTCAGGTCTCAGCCACGTGAGGCCCAGGCGACAGGACGGGCCTCTGCACCAAATACACGGCTCCCAGTCCCAACGCTATGAGTGGCAACCCAGCACATGCTCACACAACAAGCCCTCTCCCTGCCCAACCGTTAAATTTGCAAGACCTCCACGTGGTCGCGGAAGACATCAAAGCCACCTTAGCTGCAGCAATTACGGACCTACGGCAAGATCTTCATGCTGTAGTCGGACGCATGGACAACATGGAAACCACAACAACTTGCAACAGCACAGAGATACAACAACTCCATTCCCTGTCACAAGCTCATGACTTCCAGCTTAGAGACCTCCATCGACGGATTGAGGACCTGGACAACCGGGGTCGTAGACACAATGTCAGGGTAAGAGGCATTCCCGAAACAGTAGATCCTACCCAAATTACCCGGGCTACCATATCAATCTTTAACGACCTTTTAGGCCGCCCGCCAGAAACCTCAATTGCGATTGAACAACTTCACAGGGCCCTACGACCAAGAGGCAGAGACACCGACCCACCAAGAGACGCCATCTGCTGTCTGGTCAACTTCAAAGTAAAAGAGGAGATCTTGCGACAGGCAAGGCTTCGCCGTACACTTCTATTTCAAGGTACCGAGATAAAATTGTTCCAGGATCTCTCTCCCATAACCCTGAAACATAGAAGAGATCTCCGTCCGTTATTGGACGTCCTGCGTACCAGAGGGATACAATATAGATGGAAATTTCCCTTTTGCCTTTCAGCATCCCACCAAGGATGTTCTGCCTATCTTAGGGTTCCAGAAGAACTTCCCGCCTTCTGTGATGCCCTGGACATTCCCCGAGTTGCTGTCCCGGAATGGTACAGTGACCTTCGTAACAGGAGTCTACCCAGAACCACATCTATGGACGCCATCCCGGAGAGAGATGATTACCAGCTACACAGAAGAAGATCCATGTCTCCCCGAGCAACCGGCCCACCAAGAGGCAGAAACGCGACTTACACAAGCCCTACAGCCTCACCGGTGCACCGGCGACCTCGCCACGATGTCTAAAGGTTCACCTCTACACTAACCTCGGGGCATCACTTCCCGCTCGATGCTTCCAGAGCCAGCGCTTTATCATTCCTCTTTCTTATGGCGGGCAACTTTCTTCCGACCTACGGCAACTCCTGACAGCTGAATGACCCAATTCCCTCTTCAAACTCTGTCCCTAACGGAAACTCCCACAAGAGAAGCCCGGAGGCTTACTTCATGCCAGATGCAGACTGTGGTGGGGTTTCTCCCCTTTTTGTTTTCGGCCCTCTACATGTCCCGCTTTAGGAAACCCTATGGCAAGTCTTAAGGACTGATTTCTTTCCAGCAAGACCAGAGAGCCCAAAAAGAACTTCCCCCCGTCCCATGTTCTCAGGGAAGTCCCAGGAGGCCAAGGTTATAGACATTAGATTGAGCCTCCTCTCCAAACGGGGAACAGAGATACCTGAACAGCCTCATCTGCTGAGAACGCTTTCCTGATGGCCCAGCATCCCCTTTTGCACACTTGGTTCAGCAGCCATAAAAACTGTTCCTCTTGCCTCCCCCCCACCCTTACCCCAGGAAGCGGAATTTAGGCTGCCAAACATAGACTCACAACCAGAGTGTTGACATGTTGTATACCTCGTTCACTGTTTCATGTCTCTCATCCCATTTATAGTTTGGTTTCTTTTTTGCTCTCTTTCTTTTCTCTTCTCTCTCTCCTGGTGGTGCTTGTTTTCTCTCTTATCTCTTTCCTCACAGACTGGGGAGCATGCCCCCCACCCGGAACCCTCGAGTCCTGAAAAATGTATTGCTACAATTAAGACAGATGCATACGGAATCCCTCCTTACTAAAATGATAACCTCCACACCTAAAGGCCCAGGGGCTTCTTCTGGTCCGTGCACAAGGATCTGCACGATGAACTACGCATCACAATACCTGGTCCTGGACCTTGTCTGTGATAACGCCCCCTGCCATGCTAAACACACTTTCCGACAATACACTGGCTGCAGGGCAGGCCAGCACCTCCAAGGCATAAAGGGCAAGCTCAGGCCATGTGGCCAATTTGGAGACCCAGAAGTTGAATGGGGCAGACCCATCAGTCAGTACGTGTAGGCGTATGCACACATACTCTTGCACCATGTTGCTGAAATGCTGCCTCCTGCTAAGACGTTGTCTAATGGCTGGTTGTCCTGTTTGTTGTGGCGGGCTGCTGACAAAGCTTTGCCACATTTCAGCCATGCTAACCCTGCCTTCTGAGTTGCTGGCGGTGGCACAGCTGCGTTGGTGGCCTCTTCCTCCTCCTCCTCTGCCTTCGCCTTGTGCTTCCGCTGAGCCCCCGGTGTCATTTGGGAATGCCCTCAGCAGCGCCTCTACCAGTGTGCGCTTGTAGTCGCGATTATTCCTCTCATGCTCCAGTGAGGGAATTAAGGATGGCACGTTGTCCTTGTAATGGGGATCCAGCAGGGTGGCCACCCAGTAATCAGAGGAAGTTACAATGTGGGCAACTCGGCTGTCGTTGCGCAGGCATTGCAGCATGTAGTCGGCCATGTGTGCCAGGCTGCCCACAGGCAAAGACAAGCTGTCCTCTGTGGGAGGTATATCATCTGTGTCCTCTGTATCCCCCCAGCCACGCTCCAGTGATGCCCACGAGCTGCGTTGGGTGCCACCCTGCTGCAATTCCTCCTCATCTTCCTCGTCCTCCAGAACTGTGACCTGGCTTGAATATTTTGTACCTGGCCTATGCTGGTGCAGGAACCCACCCTCCGAGCCACTTGCTAATGACTGGCCTGATAACCGTGGAAATTACCCCTCTTCCTCCTCCTCATCCTCCTGTGCCACATCCTCTTCCATCATGGCCCGAAGTGTTTTTTCAAGGAGACATAGAAGTGGTATAGTAATGCTGAGAACAGCGTCATCGGCACTGGCCATGTTGGTTGAGTACTCAAAACACCGCAATACGCTACACATGTCTCGCATGGAGGCCCACTCGTTGGTGGTGAAGTGTTGCTGTTCCACAGAGCGACTGACCTGTGAGTGCTGCAGCTGAAACTCCACTATTGCCTGCTGCTGCTCGCACAGTCTCTCCAGCATGGCCAAGGTGGAGTTCCACCTTGTGGGCACGTCGCATATGAGGCGGTGAGCGGGAAGGCCGAAGTTCTGCTGCAGC
>BLSH010465981.1:21601-35410 GCA_018402905.1 Glandirana rugosa
ATATTTTTTATGTCGTAACCTATGTTCGAGGTTTTTAAAAATGTAGACTAGTGACCTCACCAGGGACGTTCCTCATGGTGGCCGGGAATCGTACATCCGACACCTACCACACTCCGAGAGCTGGCCAAAGCGCCCCGAAGGCGAAGAAGTCCTCTAAATTCGTCGTATGTCGATATAACAAAAATTTTTTTTGATACATATGTGTTTTTTATTTATTGTCTCGTAATCATAAGTGTTTTTTCTTATCTATTCTGACCCTTGTTAGTTCTATACTTGAATGGGTGTTCCTAGTATCGGCTTGTATTTCCAGTTCTCATGTGGGTGACTCCCCGATAGGGGGGTACCGCCTGTACCCCCTGTTTCCCTCGACACATTGATTTAATTCTTCTCTAACCATATTAAGTTAGTCAGTCTCTGCGGTTTTTTCCGTACATTTCTCCATTGAGGCACCACCTTTACCCTTTCCTGCTGGTGCCTCTGTGTGACCACCACTTCTTCCTCCAAACTCCACACGTCACTCGCATGACCCTCATTCCATGTGGGGTCTAGGACCTCATCATCCTCCACATCATCTTCCTTCCAGTGCTGAAACCTTCCGGTTTCAGCACCTTTCCCATTTCCACCACGGAGTTACCTCTTTACATGCCTTTTTTGGCGTCTCTGACTGATTGAATTATACCAATCTCTTCTTAATTTAGTTACACAGCTCCCTTTGTCCCCCATGTCCGCCATGGGGGGATAGCCCCTCAGTGGGTGTACTCTTGACCTTTATGTTCGGCTATGATCCTTGTGGGTAAGTTCATATCTTGATTGTTCCCAGTCTTATCTATTCTTTTTTGTGAATACTAATGCTCTGTTATTTATTTTTTGTGTATACATAGTTTTTTTTAAAAACAATATAGCTGTATGCTGCTTAAATCTCCTGAAGAAGCGGAAGCCCCGCGAAACCGGTCGAGAGCCTCACACCATCCACAGCCTACATGCTAAGGGCCGGTGGTACTCCTTGCAGGGACCACTCCAGTGATCAGATGTAAAAATTTTTGGAGCTTGTATCCAATGCTGTATTTTTTATAGTGTGCTGTTGTATGTCATATTTTTCAAATACATTGTTTTAAGATTTCTTATATATATTTGTGTTACCTTTGAGTGCCGAGATAGTCCATGCCTATTCTAGTTATGGTGCCTGGGTGCTAGTGGGACACCCATACCCCATACATTCCTCCTTCAAATGTCTCTTTTTGGATGATGGCACACACTACAAATTATAGCTTGCATTACCATTTCTTGGCTCATCCCTTATACCCTGAACGCTATATCCTCATACTATTGTTATACGCTTTCCCTAATGGTCTATAGCCCCTGCTTAGACATGATTCTTGTGCAAAAGGTAACAGGAAAAACTGACTGCTGATGCACAGGACTCTGTAACACCATTCTCTACTTAACTGTGGTAACACGATGTCACAAATAACATCAAAATGGGAGCTTTTTGTCCCCTTAACACGTACTATAAGAGAACAGTACTACTGTTAACCTCAAGTCTGATACTGACACTTAATTCTTACCCAGAGCGTTGCTGACTCTTAAGCCACATCACAGCATCTAACGCAACCAATCCTTATCACTCATGAGGATCCAGGACTAACTAGTTCAACCACCTCCTTAAAGATTTTACTTGCTTAAACGTAACTGCTAGTCAGCTTGCTTGCTCTATGAACAATGTAGCTCAGTCAACCCTGGGTCCTCTATAGACCTCCTCAGGTGAGCAATACAGACTCTGGCGCCATACCATCTAATGCTTTTCAGTGTCAACCTCAGTGATGTTGTCTGACAAGTATATGACATAGGGAGGCATTATTAGAGGAACCCTGTATTGGACCTTCAGCGTGTACATGAACCAAACATACTTACTGAAATGTATGATTTAGAGGCTCTGCTTCACCCATGCAATCACCATACAGGTACCAGTTGTTTAAACACCTTAAAAAAAAAAAAAAAACGTATGCGTTAAAAGATCACAATGTATGTTTTACCTTATTCTTTCCCTTGTTATCAAACCTTCCCTACCCATCATACTTATATTTACCTATCAACCTACTTAAAGACATATGCTAGCCTGATATGCCTTGAGACCATTCTATTAACACAACTAGTCTCCATAACTCGTTAGAGGCAAGAAAGGCGTTATTCCACACATATAAGGCCTATCTATGCCCACTAACATTCATCATAATCCAATTTGTTTAGGGGTGGCTATGTACAAGGAATAATTGTTCTGCTAGGTAATAAGGTAGAAGAACTGGCATACTTGCTATCTAATTACTATTGAGTTGCATAGTTTTTTTATGCATTTAGTCCTTATTGTTTGTATATTTTTTTATATACTATGTTGATCTAATGTTTTGAGATTAATCTTGTTTGTTCTCTAGACTTACTACTCAACTTAATTTGTGTATAACAAGTTTAAGCTGTATTTTTGCCTTATGCTACTATTCATACCCACTTGTGAAAAGACAATTTAATTTACCCCCGACAGATAACAGTTAACCATGCAAACAGCTAATTCAGAAGACCTACCTCCCTTCCTCACATCCTACACTTATACCGGCCGCTACTAATTGTAGCTTAATTTTTCGCACTGAAAATACCTCACATGTCACTATAAAGACACCTTCTCCATCCAAATCCTCCCTCACTCAACACCTTATTAATTCACACACAATATAGGACCCAATTAGTATCCCTAATATCTTACATCTAAACTACCCACTACCAAAATACCACTGAGTGGGCATTTCCTCTAATCCTACCACCTCCTAGCACAGCACAGCCTGATTCTCTGTGCTGACACACTCCGACACTCTCTCCCATCCAAGGCAGGATGGCTGGTCTACTCTAGCAGTTGGACCTCTTACCTCTCTCCCCAACCTCGCCCTCCCTGTTTTTTTTTTTCTTCTCTCCCCTCTCCCTCTTCTATTCAAAAACTCAAAAGCAACTTCTCAACAAAATGAACATCACACAGCTAAACTCTAAAAAGGTAAATATTACATTTGTTTCCCTTAACTCAAAATGATTACACATACCAGAAAAGAGATCTCAGATCTTACTTTACATGCGTAAAATCAATGCTGACATAGTCCTCCACCAGGAAACCCATTTCAAATCTAAAAACATCTTCAAATTAACTAACAAAGATTACCCTAAGGCCTACCACTGAACAAAAGAATCAGCTAAGATAAAGGGTGTATCAATTCTTTTATCCTAACGCCTACCCTTGGAAGTAACTGATACCCTTATAGACGAAAATGGCCGATATATATTCATCAAAGGCAAATATCTATAGCCCTAACTCCGCTCAAGTAAGTTTTCTCTGTGATATTGTCATGACCTTAACCTCATTCCAATCAGGTATCCTAATTAGAGTTGAGCGAACCCAAACTGTAAAGTTCGGGTTCGTACCAAACTTTGGG
This sequence comes from Glandirana rugosa, assembly GCA_018402905.1. Taxonomy (NCBI): domain Eukaryota; kingdom Metazoa; phylum Chordata; class Amphibia; order Anura; family Ranidae; genus Glandirana; species Glandirana rugosa. The sequence continues at coordinate 25,072 of BLSH010465981.1, forward strand.
GTGTACGTGACCTGGACCCGAACCCGGACATTTAAAAAAAAATTTGGGTTTGAGTTCTGGGTTCAGGTATTTGATCACGCATGTTGAATAGCTGCAGGGCAGCCAATCAACAAGCGTGATTTTCCCTAGAAGCAATCACAGCCATGCCTACTAATGGCATGGCTGTGATTGACCAGTGCATCATGTGACCCAACTTCTATATGAGGCTGGAGTCACAGTGCTGCATGTCACATGCTCTCTGGGTAGTGTAGGGAGAGGATGCTGCCTGTGCTGTGAGGGACAGATTGCAGATAGATAGATAGGTAGGGATTACTACTACTACTGCTTTTAGGGACAGATTGCCGATAGATAGATAGGTAGAGGTTACTACTAATACTGCTTTTAGGGACAGATTTCAGATCTCATCCTGCATTACAGAAAGACCTGACTGGACTAGGTAGAGTCTACTGCTTAGAGGGACAGATTATTGTTCTAAAATCATCTCCTAGTTCTATAGGGTCAGGTTCCTGCTGTTGCTGTAAGGTACAGATTATTGTTCTAAAATCATTTTGCAGCCCTCTAGCACTTTCCAGGACTCTTTTACAGTCATTTGTTTGCAGAAAAGTTCTGGTCCCTATTGAATTCAATGGGGTTTGGGGTAAAGTTCGGGTCAAGTTCGGTACCGAACCCTGACTTTTTTCCGAAGTTAGGCCGAACCCACCGAACCCGAACATCCACGGGTTCGATCAACTCTATTCCTAATACTTGGTGGGGATTTTAACATAGCTTTAAATGCCTTAGAAGACACCTCCTCGGGTACTTCCCCACTGCATTACAGAGTTCTCCCCAAATTAAATTACAATTACAAGACCTACTCCTTCACGACTCCTGGCGCACCCTGCATCCAACAGTAAAAGACTACACATTATTTTCTCCACCTCACAATCACTACTCAAGAATTGATTACTTGCTAATCACACAAAAAGATCTCCCATTTCTATACAAAGCTACAATTGAACCAATGTTTATGACTGATCATCAACCATAACTTTCCTGGAACAAATACATTTCTCCAAAACCTGGAAATTAGATGCCTCACTACTTACCGATCCTTCCCACATTTCCACAATCAATAGAGGTATTTATGATTTCTTTGATACCAACAACACCCCTGATACTAACCCCATGACACAATGGGAAGCCCAAAAATGTGTCACTAGAGGTATGCTAATGAAACTGGCAGCAACGCACAAAAGGGCTAAGCAAGAAACTATCAATCCGCTCTTGACTAAAATAAAAGATCTCGAAAAAGCACACAAATTGTCTAGAGCCCAACATATACAAACATAATTAGACCAAGCACGCTCCTGGGGGAACTTCAAAAAAAAGTCAGAAGAAACTTTGCTCTATCCCATAAGCTCTTTTATGAGCACAGCAACAAGAGTGAAAAGCTCCTAGCTAGAGCCCTACAGGCTAAAAAAGCTACCACCACAGTTCATTCAATGCACACTCATACACATTCACACGAGATGGAAACTAACCAATAACAATGATATTGCAAATCATTTTGCACAATATTACGCAGAGCTATACAACCGACCAACTCAACAGTATCCCCCTAAATATAGAAGACTACGTAAATCCATCATCGAAGAGTTCCTCACACAACATAGTCCAAAACAAATAACACAAGAACAAGCTCATGAAATAAATGGCCCACTAACAGCAGAAGAGTTCAAACTTGTGATCAAACAGATGAAAATAGGCAAAAGTCCAGGCCCTGATGGATATTCCCTGATCTATTACAAAACCTTTTCAGACCTACTAATTGACTCATTCCTTAGAGGGACTTCGGTAAGGGCACATCCTGTTTGGTGGAGGACTGTTATCACAGGAATATTGGTATGGTGGAGGACTATCCAAGACACTATTTACTTTATTTTTGTTATATTTTGGACACAAAATATTGTTCGAGATTGATTTATATTTTTTCTCACTATTCTATTTGTGGTGTGTTCGTACACTTTTCACATAAAGTACCTATGGGGTTAATGATACACTTCCTTATTCGTGTTGGACACAACCGCAGATAGTTTTGTATATAGAGAAGCCAGAGACAACACCCTTAAGGCATTAAATACCACAGGATCAATAAATCAAAACACCCAGGATTTTTCCTCTCAGTAGATCATTAGACACCAAGAAGGCATTTGACAGGCTGGCGTGGGACTACCTTGAAGCCTTACTACATACTATAGGTCTCGGCTCCTGACTAATACTTTTATAACGTCACTATATATCAATCCCACCACGAAAGTCCAGGTAAATCGCCTACAGTCAAAGCCTTTCTGTCAAAAAAGGACCCCGCCAGGACTGTTCCCCCCGTTATTCATTCTGACCCTTGAACCTTTCCTGCTCAGGCTGTGTGACAATGAGAATATCCGAGGAATATCAGTAGCAAACAATCAATACAAGATCCTTTGTGGATGACATTCTTTTATTTCTCTCAGACCTACACATATCCTTATCTAACCTTCTCATGTTTTCCTCTTACTCCAATCCATAGCGCAATTTAAAATTAACTTTACCAAATCAACCGCCCTAAACATAACTTTATCAGAATCCCAGGTTCTAAGTTCCAAACAAAACTGCCCCTTTACATGGCAAACAGAAGCCAAAACCTACTTAGGAATCCAACTACAAGCCCAGCTCGTTGATCCATACATTAAAAATGACCATCCCATCCTAAAAATCATATCTGACGACCTACAAAAATGGAACAAGGTGCACTTCTCATGGTTCGGGAGGGCAGCGATCATAAAAATTAATATTCTACCACAAATTCTATACCTATTCCAGACATTACCCATCCATCTACCAATCATGTTTATTCAAACCCTCAAAAAAATTTGTAGAAACTTCCTTTGGAACCATAATGGTCCTAGAATTAGCTATGCCCAGCTAACAAAACCCAAACTCAAAGGCAGGATAGGCCTTCCAGACATTCAATAATATTAATGGGCCTGTCATTTACAACCATTTTCAATTGGCACAGCAACTCCCAGATAAAGGATTGGGTAAGCCTAGAGAATTATTTCTCTAAACTCCCTGTTAGTGGTTCACCATTTATCCCCTACAACCTCTTACCCAAAGAAGTAACCAGACAACCCGTAAAACTAAAATATCTTCAATTTTAGGTCCCCTAACGCCATTGCTCAAGAATCCAGATTTCCCTCTGGGACTTAACTCTCACCTACTCTCAAACACATCAGGCAAAACTGACATACAAATCCACCATCTCCTTATGAATGGCAAGCTAAAATCCCAAGAACAGATAAACACAAGCTTGTCCGCCCCACATTTGAATACGCTGGAATATTTGCAAATCAAGCACTACGTTGATTTTATTCAACGCTCAACGGATCTTACCAAACCTCTTACTCCCTTTGAAAAACTATGTATGGCCCAAACCCCACAGCACCATCTCATTTTGACTATTCACAACATATTGTGGGAAAATACTCAAGCAAAGGAAAGGACAGCTTGTAAGGCCTGGGCCCAAAATCTGCACCTAAACCTCACAAACAACAACTGGGAAAAAATGTATTGCCACATTCACAAAGGATCCATAAATGTGACCATCCAAGAAATGAACTATAAAATAGCCTCCCATTGGTACTGCACCCCTTCTGTTTTGCACAATTTTGATGATTCTATTTCTGATCAATGCTGGAGATGCCAGCAAGCAACTGGCAATATCCTACAGATTTGGTGGGACTGCCCACTTATCCAAACCTTTTGGGAAAAAATGCACACTCAAATCAACAACATAACATCCAGCTCTCTTGAATTCACACCAGCGCAGTTCCTAATACGTCACTATACATCCTCTGGCACATCATACCACAAATCCTTAGCGCTGATGTTAATAAACACAGCTAAAATGTGCATTCCTAGACTTTGGGATACCTCCAAAACCCCTTCACTAACAGACTGGTATAAATGTATAAACAAAACAGCAGAGATGGAAGAGCTACAGCTACATGGGCCTATTGGATGCATTTCCAGACCTCTAATGACTACATTCAGTCGATGAGCTGAGCACACCTTTGGCACACTAATCATTTCTATAATACCCACTTCTCTACATAAAAGAGATAAACACTTCTTTACAATCTGCCAACCACAGCTTAGGGCTAAGAAAGACTGAGCAATGTTAACATGGTGAAGACACAAAAATCAATACACCAACAAAATCATACCAATCACCCAACCATAAATGAATCCCTGCATCCACATATCTGGATGTGTCATAGTTATATTGTTAGTTACATAGTTAGTCAGGTTGAAAAAAGACATAAGTCCATCTAGTTCAACAAAAAAAAAAAAACAGAAAAATTGTATATAACCATACAATCCCTTATACAATCCTTCACCCACAGTTGATACAGAGGAAGGCAAAAAACCCCACCAAAGCATGATCCAATATGCTATAGCGGGGTAAAAAGTTCCTTCCTGATCCCTGAGAGGCAATTGGATTCACCCTGAATCAACTTTACCTAAAAATGTTAGTACCCAGTTATATTATTTACATTAAGGAAAGAATCCAGGACTTTTTTAAAGCAATCTACCGTGCTGGCCAAAACTACCTCTGGGGGGAGTCTATCTATCTAGACAAGTTATCACCCCTCTACCTTTGTGCACTAAGAACTTTGCCTTTGAAACCTACTTACAGCGGCTCCTCCTCACATATTTCTCCCACCCCCCTCCCTTCCTTCCCACTTTTTTTTCTCACTTATGAGTGCTGGACACTAGCACTTAGGCTTACGTGACCCGGTGTAAAACTATACAAACTCCACACAAAAGGTATATCATATAATAGTCATCTGTGGGTTAATACATTAGTGACCTATCAAGTTCCAAAAATTCTCAGCTTAGATAGTGTCATTGTTTCTATCAAGTACCATTGTTCTGGTTAACTTAATTGTCTCTTGACCACTAAAGTTTCTTATCGATTGGCGTAAAGACTAGCAATTGATGTTTAAATTCTTGTTTCTATCGTTGATTCTTATGACAAGCTTTTAATAGTACATCGTCATATGGATATTGTTAGAGGCAATACACTGATGGTAGGTAAATCTGCAGTTGTATCAATAAAGCATTTTCTTGGAAAAAAAAAGAAAAGAAAAAAGGAGTGATATCAGACCTTCTGGAAAATACCTTCAGAAAGTACCGAAGTCATTGGATTAGTATGACAGCCAGGAAACTAGAATTCTCAGACAAGAAATGCAATGGCAATGGTACTTTCAATTCCTTGGCTTTCTTTAATTTTTTTTTTCTCCTTGCATTGACATTAATTCGCCTATATACTTTTTTCTTAATATTTTTTTGCAGGAAGAAGCAAAGCTTCATTATTTTTGAAAGAGGTGCATTTTAAATGCAATGTGTATTTAGACAGTAAAACATTTGGGGATGTCATGACCCATCATTCCGTACAGCTTTTACCGTACTTATTAATGATATTATTACTGTAATGCTAATGAGCAACAGAGGCAGATGCATACTTAAGGCAGGAGGCTTAATATTTTGGGAAAAAAGGAGCAAGGTTATGTTAAAGATGATTGTTGCTAGATATCTTGGATGATGCAGATGTCTATTGAGTAACCATGACTACATCAGAAACACTTAAGCAGAGTTCCATTTATATTTGTAACCCACATAAAACCTTCAGGTTATTAGACATTTTTGCTTGCCAGAAGGGATAAACTAGGCTTGGGGTAAGGGGGCAGGAGATCATTTGCCATTGGCCCAGTACTATTAAGTTAAAGTGTTACTAAACCCACAACAGTAAAATCAGTCTGTATATGCAGTAAAACATGCTTGTTAAGGGGTTAATCCTCTGCATTGTGTAAAAAGGCTGTTTGATCCTGTATGCACAGCTCCTCCTCTTCTTCCACTGACTCCAGAACATGTCCGAATAAGGCATAGCCTTTGGAGTCAGGCTCCGCGTGCTCAGTTTGGCATGTATTGCTAGAGACGGTTTTTGAATCCTGATAGGACAGCTCAGTGCAGTATGAAAGCTCATCCTACGACCTTTACCAGGAATTGATAGAAGCCACAATATTGCTATATACTGCTAATGAGAAAAGGTATTTAGCAGTTTATATTTACTAAAATGACTGCATTTCCATATTCTGTATACTGTGGGAGAGCAGATGCAGTGAATGCAGGGTCCTGGGTTTAGTAACACTTTAAGTTGTGGTGACCCTGAATAAAGATGCTGCATTATTCAAACATTGATGGACTTGCAGTCTGAGACACATAGTGGGCATTGTATAGCTAGCTGCTCGCTTTTAGACCTGCAATCACAGAATCTTCCTAAGAGAAATCTTCTGGGACCAACTTCCTTTGCAGATATGAAATGTAATGTGGGTTGAGATGAGAATGATTGACAACAGTTTGGGGACACATTTGCACACATAACACATGTGGCTGCATTTTCCTGGTTATATTAGGGAGAAAAACAAGTAATTTACTTGTAAAATTTGGGGAGCACATATAATAATGGCTAATCCTCTGACCTACACATTATTTAGTGGAAATCAACAAACTACTTTGTAAACTATTGTCCCTTCAGTGTGTGCACTGAGATTGGAAGCTGTAATGTATATGTTATTGTTCTAAGCTAAAAAAACAACTTTGGGGGGAATGTTAATGCATTTATACAGATAGATAGGTGGTTTCTAACAGAGTTAACAAAGGCCTGCAGTTTTACTTCTGACTTTTGATGTAATCACGTAGATTGATGACTGTATTAAAAGAATGGACAGCTGCACTGTGCAAGTCTCCAGCAAGAAAGGTTTAAAATGTGCACGTATGAATGTCTGCTGAACAGATGACAGTTATAATAATTATTAGGCCAATTGCTAGTTCATTATGGACACATAAAGCTACAGACATACACTATATTACCAAACGTATTGGGACGCTTGCCTTTACAAGCACAATGGCATCCCAGTACTAGTCTGTAGGGTTCAATATTGAACAGGAGGAAGACAGCGGGCCCCAGTGACTGATGCGCAAGGAAACGATAATGAGGCTTGGAGCGCACTCGGCACCTAGATGCGGTGTGTGGATGCTTTCAGCATCCCGGACGGTGACACACCGAGGCCTCTGATTTCAGCGGCCCTGCCCCATACGAGCAGTCCGGTCCGCCTGCAGGAGACCCGGTGCAATCTTCATTATCTTCATTATTTGAACAGCACTAGACTCTGGAGGGGAGTATTGGCCTAAGCATGGCAACATAACCGGAACAATATGCAGAAATCCTACCATGCTTGTGGACCCTACCCGTTGTGAGTCGTGAAATGTTTTCCACTTTACGTTATTGGTGATTAACCTAAGACTACCAATCTATAGGGGGTTTCCACATCCAGTTAAAGCCACCTTTGGATGTATTTCTACAGTTACCATTAGTACTGCACTCTATCAGCAGGGACATCTGCTGCCTACCAACTACATAACCAGGTGGATCTGAGAATCCTCATCGCAATTATACCCACACCAGCATAAGCCATTTTTCACACCATGCTCTAAAGGCTTGGCTTCTACCCTCCACTGCACTCAGCATATACACGCATGGTCTTCCTCTCCACCCTCAGTTAGGCTTGTGCAATTCGTTTCGTTCCGAATTTAGTTTTTACCGAATTTTGCAAAATTCAGCAATTCGGACGAATTCCGAATTTTCAATTTCCGAATTTTCCGAATTTTCGTTTTTCCGAATCGCGGTAATTCGGAAATTTGCGGTAATTCGGAAATTCATGGTAATCCGGCAATTTTGTTAATTCGGAAATTTGCGGTAATTCGGAAATTGCGGAAATTCGGAAATTTGCGGTAATTCTGCAATTGCGGTAATTCGGAAATTCACGGTAATTTGGCAATTGCGGTAATTTGGAAATTCGGCAATTGGAACAGACGAAAATCCGAAATTCGGAAATCCGCAAATTGGAAAAAACTAAGAATATTTGAAATAATAACTAACTAATAACTATTAAATTTTAGGTATTGGAATTTCCTTGAAAGTTTGGCTGTTAATGAACTTAATATGAAATTTAGCAATAATAGTCATACTTTCAAGAAAATGTCAATACCTATATTTAATAGTTATTTATTATTATTTCAAATATTCTTTTTTATTTCCGAAATTCGGAAATAAGGAAGAACATTTGAAATAATAAGTTATTACTTCATAATTTTTACTTATTATAAATTATAATAAGCTATTATTATTTCAAAACCATATACCTGTTATGCAAACATCTGGACACTGTTTAGAACACTTTACCTAAAACCGGGAGGAACCATATACCTGTTCTGCAAACATCTGGAAACTGTTTAGAACACTTTACCTAAAACCGGGAGGAACCATAGGACCATAGGACCTTCCAGGACTTTTTTACAGCAATTTTCTGAACTTTTATTAAAATTACCAGAACCCCGGACCCGAACCCGGACTTTTTTTGAAAAGTCCGGGTTCGGGTCCCGGACACCCCAAAGTTCGGCACAGACCCGAACTTTACAGTGCGGGTTCGCTCAACTCTAATAGTCTTACTTTCTAGAAAATTTCAATACCTATATTTAATAGTTATTTATTATTATTTCAAATATTCTTTTTTATTTCCGAAATTCGGAAATAAGGAAGAACATTTGAAATAATAAGTTATTACTTCATAATTTTTACTTATTATAAATTATAATAAGCTATTATTATTTCAAAACCATATACCTGTTATGCAAACATCTGGACACTGTTTAGAACACTTTACCTAAAACCGGGAGGAACCATATACCTGTTCTGCAAACATCTGGAAACTGTTTAGAACACTTTACCTAAAACCGGGAGGAACCATACACCTGTTCTGCAAACATCTGGAAACTGTGTGTGAAACTATAGCAGAGAGAAGAACAGGGATATGGGTTCGCTCTGCTATAGTTTCACACAATGTTTTTAGATGATTTTAGAACAGGGATATGGGTTCGCTCTGCTATAGTTTCACACACAGTTTTCAGATGTTTGCAGAACAGGTATATGGTTCCTCCCGGTTTTGTGGAAAGTGTTCTAAACAGTGTCCAGATGTTTGCAGAACAGGTATATGGTTCCTCCCAGTTTTAGGTAAAGTGTTCTAAACAGTGTCCAGATGTTTGCAGAACAGGTATATGGTTCCTCCCGGTTTTAGGTAAAGTGTTCTAAACAGTTCACAGATGTTTGCAGAACAGGTGTATGGTTCCTCCCGGTTTTAGGTAAAGTGTTCTAAACAGTTTCCAAATGTTTGCAGAACAGGTGTATGGTTCCTCCCGGTTTTAGGTAAAGTGTTCTAAACAGTTTCCAGATGTTTGCAGAACTGGGATATGGTTCCTCCCGGTTTTAGTTAAAGTGTTACACACAGTTTCCAGATGCTTGCAGAACAGTGATATGGGTTCTCCCTGCTTATTTATACTTTTTTGACACAGTTTGAAGATGATTTTAGAACAGTGATATGGCTTCTACTGATAATTAATACTTTTCAGACACAGTTTGAAGATGGTCCAAATCCACCTCCATTTTTGAATTTTTTTTAAAAATGCTTTTAATTATTTCCCTGTCCCAATTTCTTTGTAGGGCACTTGTCCCACCCTTACCCCCATTTTCCATCCTTTTGCAGACCTCTGGGACCTTCCAGGACTTTTTTACAGCAATTTTCTGAACTTTTATTAAAATTACCAGAACCCCGAACTCGGACTTTTTTTGAAAAGTCTGGGTTCGGGTCCGGGTCCCGGACACCCCAAAGTTCGGCATGGACCCGAACTTTACAGTGCGGGTTCGCTCAGCTCTAATAGTTTTACTTTCTAGAAAATTTCAATACCTATATTTAATAGTTATTTATTATTATTTCAAATATTCTTTTTTATTTCCGAAATTCGGAAATAAGGAAGAACATTTGAAATAATAACTTATTAATTTATAATTTTTACTTATAATAAATTATAATAAGCTATTATTATTTCAAATGTTTTTCCTTATTTCTGACCTTTGCAGTGTGTGACTGTATATATGCATACTGTATGTATGTGTGTGTTCATACTGAGTGTGTATATACTGTGCTTATATTGTATGTAAACACACAGTATACATACAATTTACATCCAATATACACCCAGTATATACACACCCAGTATGCACACACACACACATACATACAGTATGCATATATACAGTCACACACTGCAAAGGTCAGAAATAAGGAAAAACATTTGAAATAATAATAGCTTATTATAATTTATAATAAGTAAAAATTATAAATTAATAACTTATTATTTCAAA
>BLSH010466052.1:0-10350 GCA_018402905.1 Glandirana rugosa
AATGCCGGGGGGGGGCTACAGCCTTTGATTTATACTATTCACTGGTCCTGAGGGAGGAGTCGAGGCGGAGCTCTATCATAGGTATGCTGCCATGGAGGCACCGGGAAAACAATATTTCTTACTTTCTGCTAAAATTCAAATCCAAAAAAATATATAAAAAACATTTATACAGCGATCAGAAATTTAAATGTCCACTGATTACTGTATAAATGTCATTGGCAGTGAAGGGGTTAACCTGCAGTGGCAGATCTAGGGGTTAACTGTGTTCCCTGGGCGTGTTCTAACTGTGGGGGGCTGGGCAAACATGGGCATAAGAGATCTAACTGATCCCAGTGACAGGGATCAGTAGATCTCTTACATGCCCACTGACAGAGCGGGGAACCGTCGTATTTACATCGGCGGTTCCCCGCTCTTTGGCTCTGGCAGCTCATCGCGGCTAGCCGGTGGACTTTGGGTCTGCCCGAGCAACGGGCACACTCTTCCGGTGTGTGTAGGGCATGAGAGCGAGCCGGCGGCGGCGCACGCTTGCCGTCTAGCTGCGCCTGCGCGAATCGCCGCATTTTTACGACGCATCCACACCCCCCGTAGTAAATATACTGCACACGGTGTGGAAGCGGTTAAAGATGACTTTGTCTAGGAGAATCCCCACTATCATTGCAGGAGACTAGCTGGATCCAAGTCCCAAGGTATAGAGAGGACGTTCGGGGATGCAGAGTGGATTCTTCCTCCAAAATATAGAATAAAAACATTTCTTATTATTCTTTGAAGAATGAAACAGCTGAGACGAGAGCTGCTGAGACTGATTTTACTTTTTTCCTCAGACAGAAGAACCGTCAAGTCCAGGATTTACTATAATTTTTAGCCAGAACATTAAAGGAGAAGTATGGGAAAGCAAAAATAAATAGTACACACTGTATTACCATAATGCTACCATGCCTTTATTCCCTTCCTCCGCCCTTTAGGTTGTGCCATACATGTAATTGAAGTGTCAGGAGGGAGGTTCTAACCGTCTATTCTGTGTTTGAAAGTTTCAGGGGGTGGATACAACTCCAGCAATCCCCATCTGTCAGAATGGAAAAATGTCATCAGCAGGTGTCATCAGTGGTCAGCGATGTGGAGTTCAGAGGTCAGTGGTGATCAAGGCAGAGTTCATAGGTCAGTGGTGAGTGAAGCCAAGTTCAAAGGTCAGTGGTGAGTGAAGCAGAGTTCAGTGGTGAGTGAAGCAGAGTTCAGAGGTAAGAGAGACGGAATTCAAAGGCCATTCTTAGGCTTAGTCTCATAGAAAAGCGTCACCACCCTACACAGGTGGTTCTGGAGGCATTGTGGATTCCAGCACTGCTCTGACTGGATGTTTGGTACCCAAAAGTGGTGCCACTGATGGATCATTCATGATTAGAGTGGTCCTGAATGCACCCCAGTCCCAGTACTACCTGTATGGGCCAGTGGGCCCTTCTATGAGACTAAGCCTTATGTAATAGTGCCATTGTACACTATATTACAGTAAGTATTGGGACACCTGCCTTTACATGCACATGAACTTTAAAGCGGAGTTCCACCCTATTAAAAGTCAGCAGCTACAAAATGTGTAACTTATTACTTTTAAGAATCAGACACTCGCCTGTCCCACACTCCAGCGATGCGGCCACCCGCTGCCTCGCTCTTCTCCCCCTCTTTCATGCAGCGCCAGCATAGCAAGTGTGAGCACCCAGCTTTGGCTCAAAAGTCAGGTGCGCACTGCGCATGCGCGAGCCGCTCTGCGTTTTGTGAATGGCCGGTGTATCTTCTGGGACCTGTGACGTGTCCCAAAAGATCGCCAAGAGGGAAGGGGGGAAGGTGAACTTCCTTCTGGTTTCGCAGCACCAGGAGAGGAAGTGCAGCTGGACATGGGGGTCCCCGGTCCCCCCATGTCAATTGTGGCATGTCAGGGGGTCACCTTCCCTTAAAGTGGAAGTTGCACTTTTGGTTGTAACTCCGCTTTAATGGCATCCCAGTCTTAGTCTGTAGGGTTCAATATTGGGTTGGCCCACCCTTTGCAGCTATAACAGCTTCACCTCTTCTGGGAAGGCCGTCCACAAGGTTTAGGAGTGTCTATGGGAATGTTGACCATTCTTCCAGAAGCGGATTTGTGAGGTCAGACACTGATGTTAGACTAGAAGGCCTGGCTCACAGTCTCTGCTCTAATTCATCCCAAAGGTATTCTATTGGCTATTCTTTACCCATTATCCATGCTCTGATAGTGTATTTATTATATTTTGTTTTACTGTAAATGCAGGAAACATTGGTCAGCTGATAAAAGCCAATATTACCTGTATATTTTACTTTACAAGTGTATATTGTTCATTGTCTTTTTACCAGGAAAATATTAAAAATCTGTATAAACAGCACATCAATAACTTCTCTTCACAGAAGTGCTACTGCTATTACTGAAAGCGTCTAAATAAATAGTGAATACCTCTGCACTTACCAACTGGTGTATATAGACTGAGTGATTGAAAAAATGAAAATAAAAGTGTAAAATGTATAAAAATATGTGAAAACATAAATCTCATATCAGGGGTATTGGTTGCTGCAGCCGCCATGGCCTTCCCACAATCTGAGTGATAATAAAGTGTAGCGTGGGGTGTCAGCCTCACAATCATAAGCCAAATAAGTGTTACAATTACTAAAATAAAATGATATATCAATGAATATAATAGTGAAAATAATGCAATGAAAATGTCCAAATTGGGACCAAAGTGTCAATATTTTGTGTGGCCACCACTATTTTCCAGCACCTCCTTAACCCTCTTGGGCATAGAGTTCACCAGAGCTTCACAGGTTGGCACTGGAGTCCTCTTCCCCTCCTCCATGACGACATTATGGAGCTGGTGGATGTTAGAGACCTTGCGCTCCTCCACCCTCCATTTGAGGAGCCCCACAGATGCTTAATAGGGTTTAGGTCTGGAGATGCTTGGCCAGTCCATCACCTTTACCCTCAGTTTCTTTAGCAAGGCAGTGGTCGTCTTGGAGGTGTGTTTGGGGTCGTTATCATGTTGGAATACTGCCCTGCGGCTCAATCTCCAAAACGGAGATCATACTCTGCATGTCACAGTACATGTTGGCATTCATGGTAGCCTCAATGAACTGTAGCTCCCCAGTGCTGGCAGCACTCATGTAGTCCCAGACCATGACACTTCCACCACCATGCTTGACTGTAGGCAAGACACACTTGTCTTTGTACTCCTCACCTGGTTGCCTCCACACACGCTTGACACCATCTGAACCAAATACGTTTATCTTGGTTTTATCAGACCACAGGACATGGTTCCAGTAATCTGGGGCTTTCTTGTGCATTATCTTTAGAAGAGGCTTCCTTCTGGGACGACAGCCATGCAGACCAATTAGATGCAGTGTGCGGCATATGGTCTGAGCACTGACAGGCTGACCCTCCACCCCTCCATCCTCTGCAGCAATGCTGGCAGCACTAATATGTCTATTTCCCAAATACAGCCTCTGGATATGACGCTGAGCACGTGCACTCAACTACTTTGGTCGACCATGGCGAGGCGCTGTTCTGAGTGGAATCTGCCCTGTTAAACCACTGTATGGTCTTGGCCACCGTGCTGCAGCTCAGTTTCAGGGTCTTGGCAATCTTCTTATAGCCTAGTCCATCTTTATGAAGAGCAACAATTCTTTTTTTCAGATCCTCAGAGAGTTCTTTGCCATGAGGTGCCATGTTGAACTTTCAGTGTCCAGTATGAGAGAGTGAGAGCGATAACACCAAATTTAACACACCTGCTCCCCATTCACACCTGAGACCTTGTAACACTAATGAGTCACATGACACCTGGGAGGGAAAATGGCTAACTGGGCCCAATGTAGACATTTTCACTTAGGGGTGCACTCACTTTTGTTGCCAGCGGTTTAGACATTAATGGCTGTGTGTTGAGTTATTTTGAGGGGACAGTAAATTTACACTGTTATACAAGCTGTACACTCACTACTTTACATTGTAGCAAAGTGTCAGCTCTTCAGTGTTGTGACATGAAAGGATAGAATAAAATATTTACAAAAATGTGAAGGGTGTACTCACTTTTTTTGAGATACTGTATAACACGTAGTTAAGCTTAGTGGACTTCCAGGACACACCAATGATCTCCACTTCATGCATAAAAACATCTGTATACTCAGCATGAGATGGTTTCACACATCAGTGCCGGTCACGAGGGGGGCCTACGTTTTGCGTCATGTCACACGACTTCAATGGGGGACCCCCGATTGTCCCCTGATGAAGTCACGTGACATGACACAACACAGTGTGAAGTCTTGGGAGCGAGCAGAGAGCTCAGAGCCGACATCAATCACACAAAGAAGGAAGGGGGTGAATCCAGACCAGATTGTTGGCATGACACTCCAAGAAAGTCTGTAGCCCCTCCTACAGGTATTTATACGTGCGCTTCTCAGAGGACAGGAAAGAGATTTAGTTACTAGGCACTCATAAGATTTATGACTGTGCAAAAAAAAAAAAAAACATACTTCTCTTTTAAGTTCACAACACAGGGCAGTAGTCCATGCACAGAGCAAGGGTAGGCAGTGATGGAATACAACATGGGTTCAGTCCTCAGCACAGGGCCCAGCAAAGTCCTCAGAGCAGGGGACAGCAAATGGTTAAGTCCTCAGAGCAGGGCACAGCAAAGGGTGTAGTCCTCAGCACAGGGCACGGCCAATGGTTAAGTCCTCAGCAAAGGGCACAGCAACTGGTTAAGTCCTCAGTGCAGGGCACAGATGGTTACACCCTCAGCACAGGGCACAGCAAAGGGTTAAGTCCCCAGCACAAGGCTGGACATACAGCAAGGATGGCAGAACTCTAGCACAAGAAGGGTTAAGTCCTTAGCACAGGCTATGCAGACAGCAAGAATGGCAGAACCCTGCCACACTGAGGGTTAAGTTCATTTTACAGGCTGGGCATACAGCAAGGATGGCAGAACTGTGGCACAGTGGAAGTTAAGCAGTGGAGAGCTTGGGGCAGAGAAAGCAAGTGGCCAGTAGCAGAGGACGGCCAGGCAGGGGTCTTCCACGGTTCACAGGTCTTGGTAAGGGGGGCTGTGGGGGTCTGTCCATAGCACAGGACCTCTCACAGCGCAGCAGCAGAATGTGGGGTTGAGCGAGCAGGGAGGCTGAAGGTGCCTGGGCACTTCTCCAGTATTTATCTCTGGTTCTGGACATTATACCACTGCCAGACAACACAAGGCTTAGTGTTGCCTTGAGAACCAGCACTGCCCCCTCTGCTATGGCCACACACAGGGAGCATGTCCTTTGTCTTCAGTGGGACTGTACCATGCCCACCGAGACAGGGGAGGGGGTGCGTGGCGACAGGCATGTAGCTTGCATGTGGTGAATCCACATGCAGGCTCAGTGGGGAGGCAGATTGCTAGGAGGAGGTGGTGAAGCCCTCAGTAGAAGGAAGCTCCCTTGCGCCCACACACAGACCACGTAAACCTCAGTGCTGGGTGCCAGTGAGATGCCTCCTACTGAGGGCTTTACCACCACAACCAGATAATTCAATGGTGGAGGGCTGGTGGGGAGTTTGGGGAGCCAGGTGGGCGACTGTGACACCTGGGAAAACAGAGACCAGTTTTTCCACATTTTAATAGAAACCCTCACGCTGCATGGATGAGAATCCCATGAGATTTGCATTCTCTATAATACTCTCTGGAGCCATCCAACATGTCTATGGTGCTCTGAATAGCAATTTCGGGGACCAAGAAGGATATGTGGTGACTATGGTTTATTGCAATACGCCCTGTATGATCCTATGAGATCCAAGGGTTGCATTATGAGGTGAGAGTCCCTCTGCATGCAAGTCCTGCACAGCGGTGTGTGATTGATGGGGAGAATTGGTGGCACATATGGCTAATTTTATGGTTATTTGGGCTATTGAACTAACATTCATGTAAGCATCATTCTTTTTTTTTTTTATAAACCTTCTTGCAAGAAATAAAGGACAGAGGAATATCTGACTTACATATTTGGGTGAAGGAGGGATACACCTGGAGGACAATGTTCTGTAGGACATCATGCTTGATATGACTCATTCATTGATAACGGTCCCATCATTTGCTGACAGTCCAATTATATGAGTTTATTTCACGGAGGGGATGGTGAGTGATTGAAAGAGTTTTTTGCACTGGGACTATAGATGATCTGGAGGGCACCATTTTATGGACACTTAGACCATTTGTTAGTGGATATATGACAGATAAAGGAGATTATTATTAGATAATTGATCATTGGAGGATCATAGAACTGGGAATATAGATTTCTGTTTTACCATACTTGTCTGGGGGATACGTTGATCCAGCTGCTGGGGGTTATTTATGTAAAATATATTTTAGGGGAGTTGAGCACTGAATATATAAATTCACAATGGCCGGATTAATGCTTTTAACATTTGTCCAATTTTTTTTTAAGAAATTGACCTTTAAATGGTTACAGAAGCTCACACCACAAAATGTATTCAGCCAATGAGAGGTAATGACTCCATTTTTATTTTTCTCCTGCTATCAATGGCCAACACGGTACAACACTTCATCCATGTCTTTGGTGATCTCTGATCTCCTTATGAACTCTTTCTTACATGATGAAGATCAGCCATGGAGTATATCTGAGGTGTATATCAGGGTGTGCTTCTTCCCCACATGAGACCTGTGATGTCCAGCAACATTCATATAGAAGACATTTCCCACACTCAAGGCACTAATACACCTCGAGGGTTGTGTGGGATCCCTGATGTACAGGAAGACAGGACTTCAGTGAGGAACAATTTCCTCACTCAGGACAGGAATATGGCTTCTCCCTGTGTGAGATCTTTTATGCACATTAAGTTTGATGTCAAACGGAAACATTTCCCACACTCATGACAGGAATACGGCTTCTCCCGTGTGCAATCTCTGATGTTTGTAAAGATAGGACTTCCGTGAAAAACATTTTCCACACTCAGGACAGCAATATGGCTTCTTACCTGTGTGAGATCTTTTATGCCTATTACGTTTGGATTTGGAATTGTAACACTTCCCACACTCAGTACAGGAAAACCTCTTCTTATCTGTTGGAAGGACGGCACCGTCCCTCACAGTCTGAGGTTCCTCAGGATAAGAGGAATACGATGGTCCATCTACACTGTGTGGTGCTGGATGGACATTGGAGGTAGCCGGGTTTTCTCCTGGACTATACTGTGTGATGTCCTCATCTTCTACTTTACAGTCTGGAGACAAAGTGAGACGATCCTCTGAGGTTTTCCTCATCTCCCATCCATGTACTAAAATAGAAATAAAAAGATTATTACTAGACATGAGCTGATTGGTTCCCCTAGACCAGGACTCCGCCCACATCAGGCAGCTTTGTCTCTGAGGATCTTACAATTCCCCCTCAAGGCAATGAGTAAATGGCTCCTCTGATCTCCTACCAGTTCATTTCTTTATTCATGGACCTTAGTCAGAAAGTGAGTGTCATGGACTTGGGGCTGCAAGAGAACCATTGCCCGCAAAACTGGGTTTTAATGTGTTCTTAAGTTATCCAGACAGAGCTGGTCACTAATTGGCTTTTGGCTTTTTATGCATAAAGTATTCCTATGGGGAAGCCAGAATGTCTGAGGTGGTCATTGTCTATGATAACAGGATTAGCTCTGCTGTATAAGGTGGCCATTCTCTGTGATAATGAGAGTAGCCCCATATCTGATGGTTTTCTGTATAAATTCAGTGCATTTCTCTAATAAAGCAGTTCTTATTCTGGTTTTCTCTAAAACTGGTATTGCGTAGTTATCAGGGTAACTATAGCCAGATTCACTGATCTCGTGTTCCAGTGCTTTGGAAGAAGTTTCTTGGTGGAGATACCCAATCAGGGTGTCCAGAGACCTTCACAGTGAGGAAACAATGAGAACTTTCTTTTATAGGAGTGACAGTGATGAGGGGATTATAGGATGAGTGTCCCCACCCCCTCTATCACTCATTGCCACCTTCCCAACACAAGAAGTCCTGCACTTCCTTATTTAGTCCATGATTTAGTCATGAATAACAGTGGGGCTGAGCCCCACCAGAGGTCAGAGAGTGAGGATGGGGGGGGGGGGGGGGAGAACAACCAAGATGAAGATGGACTGATCTTGAAGACCCCCATCATTGGGTTACTGACTCCTCCCTCATTATCACTTTCTGTTTAAAATTCCAAAGTTTGGGAGGATGTTATCCCATTATTATCAACATGTAAAAGTCTGTGTTCCAATCAAATCATCAGATATAAAATGTCCAGCTGGTAGGAAATGGGTGTAACAAAAGACAATACATATTATGTGTATATATAGCAGTGGGTAGAGGGGAGAGAGTAGAGGTCAGGACTATGTAATGTACAACATATTGTATAACATACAGCAGATAGGACTATATAGTATCAGAATTATGTTATGTAGAACACAGAGTATATAGTGTAAGGGTCAGGAGTATGTAATGTACAACACAGAGTATATAGTGCAGGGGTCAGGAGTATGTAATGTACAGCATATTGTATAAGATACAGCAGATAGGACTATATTGTATCAGAATGATGTAAAGTTCTAGTGCAGAGGTCAGGAGTATGTAATCTACAACACAGTATACCGTGCAGGGGTCAGGAGTATGTAACATGCAATATACAGAAAATTATACAGCGTAATGATCAGGGCATTTAGTGATCAGTGCCTAGGTTCAAGAACATCTATGGTGAAAAACCAGAGTTAGACTTACCGTTAACTTGGTTTCTAGGAGTCGTCCAGGAGAGCACTAGAGAGAAAGGCTCCACCTCTGGAGGCAGGAAACACAAGGGTTAAATCCATAAAGGGCTGACACCATCCCTCTTCCCCGGTCTTTATCCGGGAACTTCTGAAAAAGGTTACAACAGCATATAGGGAGGGAACCCCTGCTGTCCTGGATGACTCCTAGTGAGACCCAGAACCAGAAGTGATGTGCCAGACGTTCTTGCTCTCCTCCATGTGTTCCAAAGGCCGGAACTTGAGGCCTACGCGTCCCCTCTTCCTCCCCGGGCTGATCTGGAGGAAAAAGCACCAGTTTTTAGCCTGCTTTCTGCCTGACTGACCATGATTTGTGCCATACTATCACAAGGTGCCTGCAGACCCCCCCTTCCCCTCCACTAGGTAGCCTCCTAGGTTCTGAGGGGGAAACAAGAGCTCCATCCAACCTCCTTCTCTGGTGGAGTTAACACAAAAGACTGGGGAAGAGGGACGGTGTCTGTCCTTTATGTATTTAATCCTTGTGTTTCCTGCCTCCTGAGGTGGAGTCCTTCTCTCTAGTGCTGTCCTGGGCAGACGACTAGAGAAATCAACATTTTACTTTCAGCTGATCCCCAGAATCTCCATAAATCCAGTCTAGATACATAAATTGTGTCTGCCTTACTCTGGACCAATCAGTGAGCAGTATGGGTGGAGGAATGTATTTAGTGTTAATGACCCACCTGTGCTGATCTCTGTAGGAGTGTCCTCCTCTATAAATGTCCCCGTTATTCCATTCTCCTTCATAGATTGCTGATCATCCCTCACATACCTCTCTTCTTCTTCTGATTTAACCTCAAATTCTATATCGATTGGATCTCCACTCTGAGTATAGAATAAAAATGACATCAATGGTAACAATGCAGATAATGTACAGATCCTAATGATCCTATCAGTGATTGTTCCTCATTTACCTGATGATGGTGAGGGATGGGGTGACCTTCCTGTGTGGAATCCCGGGAATACAAAGGACGGGGACATCTCTCTGGTGGGTTCCTGGTATTAGGTGGCTCCATCACTCCATACTCTTCATCCTCCTCTTTATACTCTTCTTTAACATCAATATTATCATCCCTGAGGTTTCCACTCTGGATGTGTAATAAAATATACACTGTAACAAATATGATTATTTTAAAATAATCACAAGAAATTGTTCCTCATCTACCTGATGATGGTGAGGGATGGTGTGACCTTCCTGTGTGGAATCCCGGGAATACAGAGGACGGGGACATCTCTCTGGGGGGTTCCCATTACTGGATCCATCTGTAGGAAACACAACACTGACTGAATACATTGTTTCTATGTGTTTATCAGATGATGGGGGGTCTAGGTGGATCCTCTGTACTGCTCTCTCCTTTACAATAAAGTCTCCTCTTACCCGGTGATGTGAGGGGCGGCTGATTGTCCATCATGAGGTCCTTGTAGAGATCCTTGTGTCCTTCTAAATACTCCCCCTCCTCCATGGAGAAATAGACAGTGACATCCTGACACCTTATAGGAACCTGACACACACAAAGATACAGTCACCATCCAGACACATCCCTTGTCTGTTACTG
>BLSH010466061.1:0-5000 GCA_018402905.1 Glandirana rugosa
GGCACTGTGTCTGATACTAAGGTGATACAGTGTAATCCTCTCAGATTACATTGTATCACCTCCTTTTTATGTGTTTGTGCAACATTTGAATTTCCCTCCCAGTTCCGCTCCCTTGCACCATTGCTGCTGCAGGGAACGGAGCCAGGAAGTCACCAGAGCGACAGACGGCGCGGCGGGGATCCCGGCGGCGATCACAGGAGATCATCGCTGGATCGCCAGGAGAAGGTAAGGAACCCCGCTGCAGGCTCTGCACATCTACCCCGAGCGTGACTCGGGGATACCGATCCTAGCATGTAAAAACCACCCCGAGTAACTCTCGGGAATACCGCTAAGGGAGTTAATTTACAAGAAAACACAAAATGAACTTACTCATAATACAAACTCCGGACAGACCATAACTTTCCTGCTGTGAGATGCCAACACTCAACACCGATAACGCCGATGTTAAATGGCTCACAATGTGAGTCTTGTACCTTTGCCCATAGCGGTACAGGGCCCAGGAGTATTTTGTCCTGGGAATTGGTCTCCAATTGATGGATTGAAGGCTTATGCTGTTGAACTTAATCCCAGCAACGTTGGATGTCAGGGTCGTAATCAGCACTGCATTGGTGATGTTTTGAAGACCATGGACATGGTATTTAGTGCAATACTTGGAGATGTCGGGAAGTGTGGTGAAGAAGGCATCAAATTGGATTTTCTTGTTTACACCACCAGTGCAGTAATACAAAACCTGGATAGATACATTTGCAGAGATTACTATGGGTTCGTTGTGGTGGATCCGGAGGGTTATCACATCCCCACCATGAAGTACAACGCTGTTGTTTTTAAGGATTGATATGTAGTTTATTTCTGTGTCCTGAGAAACGGTCACATACAAGACATCATACCGGAACTGGTAAGGTATAGGAGCCACCAAATACTCTTTGCCCCAGTTGGACACTGGATTTAGTTGTTCATAGACATGGTCACAACGTCCATTTCTCCAAGAGCAGGTGACTCCGCTAAGCACAGCCACCAGATTACTTGACGAAACCTTCGTCCCTGATAGATCTCTTGAGCTTTGCAGCTGGAAGACTTCAAAAGGTCTGAGGTCCACAACAAGAGGGTGACCTGAAGTAATATTAGCCCCATCAAACATGACCCACCCGTTGACAAAGATAGAAACTTTGGAGGGCATATCATAATTGACAACAACAAACTCCTTTAAATTTTCAACAGGCTCTTCACCCGGAGTAACAATGTAGTAGGTGTGGTCCAGCTGGTCAAATGGAAGCACCACAGTACGATCGGTGGAATTGGTCTTTGAACTCACCATGATCACTGAAATATCGTGGTTGGCAGTGACTAAGACAGAGTTATTGGAGACGCCTGAGCCAACCACCTCAATGTCCTTCGGCAAGTTAAACGTTTTTGATTCTCCGTTATTGAGATTTGCACTCTGGCTGTAATTTTTGTTGGTCACGGAGACTCTGACGGTGGTCAGGGCACTGAAGGCAGTGATAGTGAGCTCAAATCTAGCATCGGGTAAGCTACAATTGGAGTTTTGAGGGAAGGCTGTGATAAATTCTTGTCCAATGTGCATGGTAAAGCAATGACCTTTAAAAAAGACAACGGATAATGTATTAGGTTTCGTTTTGGGTGGAGCAGAGAAGAGCTACAACGTCTATTGGAATCAACAGATGTCTGGGTCCTAGTTGAGGAATTATAACTTCTCGCACCATCTGACAATTGTCACCTGGATAAGATGTGATGGGAAATCTCCCCATCTGTCTCAGCGTGGGCATAGACAGCAAAAAATTCCAAGACATCCAAGAAAGAAGGAGTGCTATACTAATGGTTTGAAGTCTAAATATTCACATTTCTTCATAGCCAACACATTTTTTTAGGATCTGAGGGACTTCCTTCCTCTGGGCTCAATTTACTGCCAAAAACTAAAGTGGTTCTTCAGCAGCTAATTTAACCACTTCGCCCCCGGAAGGATTTCCTACGTTAGGACTAGAGCACTTTTTGCGATTCAGCACTGCGTTGCTTGAACTGACAATTGCGCGGTCGTGCGACGTTGTACCTAAAACAAAATTTGCGACCTTTTTTTCCCACAAACAGAGCTTTCTTTTGGTGGTATTTGATCCCCTCTGCGTCATTTCTGATCGCCGCTATAAACAAAAAAAGAGCAACAATTTTGAAAAAAAATGTCTTACTTTTTGCTAAAATACAAATCCAAAAAAATATATATATAAAAAAACGAATTTATTCATCGGTTTTGGCCGATTTATATTCTTCCTCATATTTTTGGTAAAAAAAAAAACGCAATCGGCGTTTATTGATTGATTTGCGCAAAAGTTGCCACATTTACAAACCATGAGAATTCATTTCTGGCGTTTTTACAAATTTTTTTTCCCACTGGTAATGGCGGCGATTTTTATCGGGGCTGTGATATTGGGGCGGACATG
Source organism: Glandirana rugosa (assembly GCA_018402905.1). Lineage (NCBI taxonomy): Eukaryota > Metazoa > Chordata > Amphibia > Anura > Ranidae > Glandirana > Glandirana rugosa. The sequence goes on from BLSH010466061.1 coordinate 2,451, forward strand.
TCGGACATTTTGACACTTTTTTGAGACCAATGACGTTTATACAGCAATCACAAATTTAAATATCCACTGATTACTGAATAAATGTCATTGGCAGTGAAGGGGTTAACCAGCAGGGGGGGATCTAGGGGTTAACTGTGTTCCCTAGGCGTGTTCTAACTGTGAGGGGGCTGGGCTGCCAGGGGCACCAGAGATCTAACTGATCCCAGTGACAGGGATCAGTAGATCTCTTACGCCTGACAGAACGGGGAACCGCCATGTTTACATAGGCGGTTGCCCGTTCTTTCTCTCTGGCAGGTCATCGAGGCTCGCTGGGGGACATCGGGTCTGCCCGAGCCACGGGCACACTGCTGCAGAGTGTGGTGGGCATGAGAGCATGCCACCACCAGCACACTCCCGTCCGCTAGCTGCACATGCGCGAGCCGCCATTTATAGATGGTGATTCGCGCTACAGTGCCACTCTGCAGCAGTAAATGTACGCGAGATGGTCGGGAACCGGTTAAGCTGCCTTTAATTCGCTGTTAAAGCCTGTTTTTCACACAAGTTTTTGTTCTATTTTTGATTTTTTTGTAAATTTTCAAGTCTACCTTCAGTTATGTCTGATTTTCAGCACTATATTGAGCCCTGGTAGTCCTCACAACCCCCAAAACGTATATTATAATATAATCCCTCCTGATAAACCTATTAGGACTGGTTACATACTCTTGTATGTAAAAATATACAAATGTATTCAATCAAATAAAGTCTATCATTAAAAAAGAGAAATGTCCATTGCACCTGTTGTTGACAATACACTTCTCTCATACATGGATATCACCCATGATGTACACAGATAATTTGAACCAGTGATTGCAATCAAAAGGATGGAATGGGATCTCCACATTCAATGCGTTTCACAGGTCAAAGCCTGCTCCTTATAAAAGACAAAGGTTTATATTCTTATCTACTGCAACGGCAACATGTGCAAATGTTAAAACCAAGACCAGAAGAACACCTTCATAAGTGGACACATCCCAATGTTTAACCTAGGCTTTCTCAACCAGGGCTCTTCCAGAGGTTGCTAGGGGTTCCTTGAGCAATGGTCAATTTCTACCTCTCAGATAAATTCCCAATTACACCATTGATCTTTTTAGCTATCTGTAAGGGGTAATTCTTCCCAATGACCACAAGTGTAAAGAGCATTCTTCCCATTGACCATCACACTGATGTATCATGAGTTGTAGATTTTTAATTTTTAGCAGGGGTTCCCCGAGACCGGAGAATTATTTCAAGGGTTCCTCTGTGTTGAAAAGGTTGAGAAAGGCTGGTTTAAGCCTTAACCAAAAAAAGAGGAAGGCAACTCGAGACTAAAACTGGGATCCATCGGATGTTTTGGGATAGGGTGTATTCTCGCTTTTGTCCTTCATTATGCACATTCCCAGTGTCCTCAAAGATTTAACCTACTTTGCTACAACTGTTTGGAAGATCTTAAGGAGTTTGTGCAGTCGGACTGTGTAGTGTATGGTTAACTAAAGATGGGGATCAAAAAACACTTACAGATCTTCATACACATCATGCAGGCAAGGAGAGAACTCCATAGTTTGGGTTCCATTTTGACAATCTCACCTAATAAGAAAATATAAGGTTACAAATGAAAAAAAAAAACACACAAAATATGCTAAAGTCCAAGGTTTCCCATGCGGCCATAACTCGTGAAGTCCAATGGGCAGCGCTAGTTCATGTACATAAGCTCAATCAATTGGTGAAGTCCATAACAAATGACACCCGGTGTCTCAGTGATGCATGGGCGTCCGCAGAACTTATTTCAGGGGGGGGGGGCACCCATGCTCCACCCTTTTTCGACAATGTTTTGAAGTTTGGGGGGCATTCCTGGTGTGAAGTCTTACCACACCGGTCACACACAGCCAATTATAATCTGAACAACCACCAGACTCTATAAGAACAATCGATCAGTCACACCAACCCTCCAGACTCTATATCCTACCCCCTCCAGCATGGGTGGTAGATTCCCTGTCTGTTCTGTTTGTTGTGTGTGCAGAGGGAAGTGTTTGGAATGGGATGGAAGTTGTAGGATGATTCACAGGGACACACAGAATGAGGCACACTCCCCATGTCCGTGGACACTCACTTGTGTCGGGCTCCAGAGAGGGGACACGGCAGGGGACAGAATCAGGCACACTACGGGCTCCTGGGGGGCGGAGCTGAGTACAGGGGGCAGAGCCTTTCTATCTTGTCTATGGTGCTGCATGTGGCCTCCTGTGGGACTTACTTGGTGTCGGGACACGGCAGTCACCGGACACACTATGGGCTCCCGGAGGAGGAACCGATTGTAGAGGGGTGGAGCCTTGTCCATAGTGCTGCACGTGGCTCCTCTTGTCTCCTAGCCCCTCTGCTGTGGCCAATGGGGAGAGAAAAAGTGCGGACAGCAAGCTGGTGCAAGCTGCTCTCTCTTCTCCTGCACCTCTGACAGGAGAAAGGGGGGAGGAGTGAGGGAAACACTCTGACAACCTGCAGCTCACCTCTTCCTTTGTCACAGCACCGCTGCCTCTGGCA
>BLSH010466061.1:10000-11267 GCA_018402905.1 Glandirana rugosa
GTGCTTCCGCCCTAGAGGACAGATCTGCTGCAGGAGCAGCAGGTGTGTGGCTATGCAATGAGCAGGAGCCCAGACCTGTGTGACCTCATGGACAGGAGCTTTGACCGGACTGCCACCTGATGAGTGAGTGGGCCACAGAATGAGATGGTGATTGAATAGGTATAGAGATATGGAGCCCAAGCTGGGCAACTTCATAGCCAGGAGTCTGAATACTGTTTACGTGAAAACCTTCTCCCTGTCCTGGGATCCCTCCTGACTCTCTACTGACCATTGGGTGTCTAGTTTAGAAACTACCTCTACTTTCATAGGAAGGCATACTCCTCAAACAGTAAGCTATAGTAGTGACAGGGCAGAACCCACTTCTCCCTTGACAGTCCACCACCCCTGCCACAGCTCAGCCAAGTCCACCACCCCTGCCACAGCTCAGCCAAGTGCGCCACCCCTGCCACAGCTCAACGAAGTCTGCCACCTCTGCCACAGCTCAGCCAAGTCTACCACCCCTGCCACAGCTCTGCCAAGTCCACCACCCCTGCCACAGCTCAGCCAAGTCCACCATCCCTGCCACAGCTCAGCCCAGCCCACCCCCCTTCTGACAGCTCAGCCAAGCCTACCACCCCTGCCACAGCTCAGCCAAGTCCATCACCCTTTCGACAGCTCAGCCAAGCCCACCACCCCTGCCACACCTCAGCCAAGTCAATCACCCCTGCCACAACTCAGCCAATTCCACCATATCTGCCACAGCTCAGCCAACCCACCACCCCTGCCACAGCTCAACCAAGTCCACCACCCCTGCCACAGCTCAGCCACGCCCACCACCCCTGCCACAGCTCAGCCAAGTCCATCAGCCTTTTGACAGTTTAGCTAAGTCTACCACCCTTTTGACAGCTCAGCCAAGCCCACCACCCCTGCCATACCTCAGCCAAGTCAATCACCCCTGCCACAACTCAGCCAAGTCCACCACCCCTGCCACAGCTCTGCCAAGTCCACCACCCCTGCCACAGCTCTGCCAAGTCCACCACCCCTGCCACAGCTCAGCCAAGTCCACCATCCCTGCCACAGCTCAGCCCAGCCCACCCCCCTTCTGACAGCTCAGCCAAGCCTACCACCCCTGCCACAGCTCAGCCAAGTCCATCACCCTTTCGACAGCTCAGCCAAGCCCACCACCCCTGCCACACCTCAGCCAAGTCAATCACCCCTGCCACAACTCAGCCAATTCCACCATATCTGCCACAGCTCAGCCAACCCACCACCCCTGCCACAGCTCAAC
>BLSH010466065.1:40271-50345 GCA_018402905.1 Glandirana rugosa
GGGTGTACCTGTCCTCCAATCAGCTCTCAGGGGCTCTCCTCACTAAGCTCTGCGGTGTGTAATTTCAGCTCTCTTTCCCCCTTTTTCTGACGGCTCAGATTAACTTTGTAAATTATGTACTTTGCACAGGAGTAGAGAGTAGAGAAGACTGCAGACAGACAGGTACAAGTTTAAGGGAAAAAAGTATTGGATCCCCTGCTGATTTTGTACATTTGCCCAATGACAAAGAAATGATCAGTCTATAATTTTAATGGTAGGTTTATATTAACAGCAAGTAACAGAATAACAAGAAATATCCAGAAAAACACATTTCAAAAAAGTTATAAAATTGATTTGCATTTTAATGAGTGAAATAAGTATTTGATCCCCTATCAATCAGCAAGATGTCTCTTCTATACAGGTAACGAGCTGAGATTAGGAGCACACTCTTAAAGGCAATGCTCCTAATCTCAGCTTGTTACCTGCATAAAAGACACCTGTCCACAGAAGCAATCAGATTCCAATCTCTCCACCATGGCCAAGACAAAAGAGCTGTCCAAGGATGTCAGGGACAAGATTGTAGACCTACACAAGGCGGGAATGGGCTACAAGACCATCACCAAGCAGCTTGGTGAGAGGGTGACAACAGTTGGTGAGATTATTCGCAAATAGAAGAAACACAAAATAGCTGTCAATCTCCCTCGGTCCATGCAAGATCTCACCTTGTGGAGTTTCAGTGATCATGAGAATGGCGCCCGCAAGGTCCCCCTGCTCAAGAAAGCACATGTACAGCCCATCTGAAGTTTGCTAATGAACATCTGAATCATTCAGAGAAGAACTGGGTGAAAGTGTTGTGGTCAGATGAAACCAAAATTGAGCTCTTTGGCATCAATTCAACTCGTCATGTGTGGAGGAGGAGGAATGCTGCCTATGACCCCAAAAACACCATCCCCACCATCAAACATGGAGGTGGAAACATTATGCTTTGGGGTGTTTTTCTGCTAAGGGGAGAGGACAACTTCACTGCATCAAAGGGACGATGGACGGGGCCATGTACCATCAAATCTTGGGTGAGAACCTCCTTCCCTCAGCCAGGGCATTGAAAATGGGTCGTGGATGGGTATTCCAGCATGACAATATCCCAAAACACACGGCCAAGGCAACAAAGGACTGGCTCAAGAAGAAGCACTTTAAGGTCCTGGAGTGGTCTAGCCAGTCTCCAGACCTTAATCCCAAAGAAAATATGTGGAGAGAGCTGAAGGTTTGAGCTACCAAAGGTCAGTCTCGAAACCTTAATGACTTGGAGAGGATCTGCAAAGAGTGCGACAAAATCCCTCCTGAGATGCGTGTAAACCTGGTGGCCAACTACAAGAAAAGTCTGACCTCTGTGATTGCCAACAACGGTTTGCCACCAAGTACTAAGTCATGTTTTTTTACGAAGGGGTCAAATACTTATTTCACTAATTAAAATGCAAATCAATTTATAACTTTTTTTGAAATGCGTTTTTCTGGATATTTTTGTTATTCTGTCTCGCACTGTTAAAATAAACCCGCCATTAAAATTATAGACTGATCATTTCTTTGTCAGTGGACAAACGTACAAAATCAGCAGAGGATCAAATACATTTCCCTCACTGTAGCTAGGAGGGTTTGTGTCATCTTTGTGTAATCACCTGAGGTCAGTCATTTCACTGGGTATCTGGAAGGGTTTACAACCATATTAAGGAGCATTTAACCCTTGCATCTGAGAGGGCATTGCAAGGGTCTAATCTTTTGGAGATGGGCTTAAAAATTTGTCTCCCTGTGCCCCTTGTGTTTCCACAAAACCTGGTTTGATTTGAAAAGTAAAGTTTTACAAGTTACTTGAGTTGTTCACTGGATTTGAGGTCAGTACTGTAACTTCATGTGCAATAACACTATCCCCGGCATTTTTGGCCTCTCCAAAAGGTGAATAACCTGAGAATTTGTTGTTGGCAAGGGGCGATCTTCTTTAGGAACTTGTAGAACATGAGGTCCCGACTCTCCAGGTCACTCTTCTCATATTTCTCACCCACTCCTTTCATGTCACAGCTGCAGAACAACAACAAAATTACATTTATAAGAAAGGTATATTGGATGGTGATCAAAATTACGATTTGTGTATCCAATAATAACGTTGCTACAGATCTGTAGATTATTTGAGCAAAACAATAACTTTGTGAGATTGTAAGCCTCCTATTCCTTCTGTATTGAATGGGGTTGTAATTGTACCGTCTCCCTTTATAATGTAAAGTGCTGCGCAAACTGCTGGCGCTAAATAAATAATGAATATTAAGAATAATAATAATAATAATAACTTCTTAAAGTGGAACTAAAGACAGTATACTTACCTCCTTTCTAACAATCCAAAGTCTGCGATGGGTCCCTTGTTGGTGTCACCATCTTCTCCCTGGGTGCTGGTCTTTAGGCATCTTCATTGGGCAGAATGACGTTAATGCCAGTGTATGAGGAAGAGTCAGTCATCCTGGCACACAGGGACCGAGCTGGTGATGTAAGCTGTGCTGTGCATGCACAGCTCAGTTTACATGCTGCAGAAGACTATAAGGCAGGTAGGTGTATTTTATTGCAGAAGGGAGATTGCACGTCTCTTCTGTGATAAACAGTCTGCCTACTTGCAAGAGTATGGAAAATGCCTTCAGTTCCACTTTAAAGCAATGTATGGGTGAAACAGTTGAAAATTTCAAAATCGTACAAATCAGTATGACATTTTTACTTATCTTTCAATGCGATGGACAACAAATACTGTTCATAATCATTCACAAACAATCAGTTCAGACAAGTGGCAGAAATGATCCCTGGGCTGTTTGAAGTCTATAGGCTTATGGGCCAAAGGGTGCTTGGGATCATTAAAGGTTGCATTAAGGCAGGACTTGGCAATTTTGCTTTGAATCTAGGAGACCGTTAAAAAAAAAAAAAAAAAAAAGGTTTTTTTTTTTAGCCTTTTGCCTACTGGTTACTTTCACCCCCTTCCTGCCCAGGCCAATTTTCAGCTTTCAGCACTGTCACACTTTGGGTACAGTGCTGCATGGATGCACAATTGTCAGATAGAGAGTTTTCTTATGCTGGTATTTAATTACCACTAGGGTTTTTAGTTTTTGCTAAATACATGACAAAAGACCAAAAAGTTTGAAAAAAACCCCAAAAACCTTTTTATTCATTTTGGTTATAACATTTTGCAAAAAGGTGATTTTTCTTTTTCACTAATGTGCGGTGATGAGGCTGCACTGATAAGGCAGCATTGATGGCCACTAATAGGTACAGAATAGGCTGCACTGATAGGGCACCAATAGGGCAGGATTGCTGGGCACCGGCTGTCCAGGGGGTAGCGGGCAGTCAGGCTGCCCAGACTCAACTTGGAGGCGCAGTCGAACCTTGTCCGGGGGGACCGGAGCACCCGGAGGATCCCTGAGAGTTGATGTCTGGCTCAGCACCATTGGTGAGCCCATTTAATGTTCCCAGTTCCTGCTCCAGAGAGTTTTCCTGGACACCTTTATCTAGCTGTGCACCCAACGGGAGGGAGGAGAGAGCCGCACGGGGGACACGTGCTGCCAGGGGCTCCACTCTGCCCCTTGTTAGCTGCCCTCCTTGCCCTACAGCCCCACATCTGCCCTATCCCACCCCTCTTCTCCTTTCACCCAGCTTCACAGCACTGCCCTTCCCCATCCCCGGCATCAGAAACACACGTTACACCTGCCGGGCACCTGGCAATAGTGCGCCCGGTTGCACTCCTACCCTATTCTAGCCACTGAAACCAACAACAGTCCAGATGCCAGGTTGCATTTTCGTGCTTGGGATTTGTTGAGCTGTGCATTAGGGGGTCATCAGTATGTCACGCTGTCTGTATTTCCAACCCACTATATACTCTATACAATTCCTGAGGCTAGCGGAGATCTGTAGATCCACCAGTTCCCATGAAAACTGTCTAAAATGGGACTTCCACTTACAGTACTTTCTGTAGTGACTCCAGGACAGGAAGTGAACGGAAATCTCCAAAACAGGAAGCATAAAAGTAACCGGTCAACAGTTTTAACTATTACCTACCCTATCCAAAACTAAAAGAAAAAAAAAAAAAAAAAAAAAAGGGAAGAAGGTTGGCTAGAGATTTTAAATGCACAAAAATGTGTGTCACCTCTCAGACTCCTCCACAGAGGACGCCTCTCTTTTCTCATATTCCTGTAGTAGCCGACGGGCATGATGCAGATCGGCATCCCATTCACACTCTTCCTCTTCTGCCACTGCTATATAATAAGACCGAAAGAGATCACTAGAGTCACTAGATTGATGCGTCTCAGATGCATCAGAGAGTGAAAGGTTCTGGAGCTGAGATGTCCAGTCTGTGGATGGGCTTTCTGTAGGGTCGCTTGCTCCATGAGATACTGCAGGTGCGATCAGAGATTCTGCATCATTGTCATCCATTCCCCAGTTATCAGCGTCGTCACACCAGTCTGTAGTGACCATTGTGTTTTCCTGGACAGAAAAATCAAGTTGTAACTATAGGAGCCATAAAGCATAGGTTGTAGCAAAACATGAAGATATTGAATACCTGCTGTGATGAGACCTCTGTGACTTGTGGCTTATGTCCTTCAAGGCTCTGGGATCGTAAAGCCACCCAACTACATGCAAAGAAAAAGAAAGAAAGGACAACAATAGCACAGGAGAAAAAGTGTCAGAGCAAGCAAAAAAAAAAAGGGAAGGAGTATTACAGTTAACAGTATAAAATTGCTTGATTTGTATATTAAACATAAGGCAACAAAGAGGTCTTAGGAGATGCAACATGAAACCAGATAACAGGGAACTTTTCCTTACCCCAACTGTCACTCTACTGCAACAAAAAACATTAAATACAAATATGCCAATGTGGATTACATTGTTTAAAGTGGCCATAAAGGCTGAAGGTTTTTTAACTTCATTCATTCTGTGAATGCAGGTAAAAAAACCTTTATAGTGTGCAGCTCCCCCATCATACTTTCCTAAGGCTGATCTTGATCCAGCAATGTGCACGAGACCCAAGGCTCTCCCAGGTCTCTCCCTCCTGATTGGCTGAGATGTAGCAGCAGGAACCATGAGCTCCCATTGCTGTCAATCACAGCCAGTGAGGTGGGAGTGGGGGAGCATGGCAGAGCCTCGCTCTGTGTCTTATGAATGCACAGAGTCAGCTTGGGAGCGAGCAAACACACACACACACACACACACACACACACACACACACACACACACACACACACACACACACACACACACACGTGCCCCCACAGCTAGTGGCTTGCTATGGGGACACTCGGCAAGAGGGAGGGACCCAGAGTGCCAGCCGAGGATCAAAGGGGAGGATCGGGGCTGCTGTGTCAGACCACTGCACAGAGCAAGTATAACTTTTTTTTTTTTTTTAATACAAATTTTTCATTTACAATGACTTTAATTCTGGATACAAAGAGTTCAGAAATGCAAAGAAAATTAGCCAGTATTTTTAGTGAATATTAAAGGCTAAGTTCACCTTTTAGGGAAAAAAAAAAAATGTGCATTTATTTTCATTGTTTTCTCTGGAGCCTGCAAAGCATTGTGCCTGTGATCAGGGATGCAATGTCAGGATCCTGCAGACAAGCGTGCAGCTTTCAGCCCAAACCTCTGATACAGGCTGGCTGTGTACAAGTTGCAGGGCTTGTGAATGAACTATGTGAGCGCTCATCAGCGCCCTTGCAGTTCGTTAAAAATGACAAGCCGTCAGTCGGTACTCATAGCTCCCTCATTCACAGATCGATGTGAATGAATGACGCAGTCGTGTAGGGGCAGAACCCCGCACAGCCCCGCTATTTTCAAAATGCGCCAGCAGATGCAGGAGAAGAACCCCCGCCAGCTGTCACAGGGAGGGGAGGGATCGGGGTTGCATGGGGCATATGTGGAGCGCATTACACGTTACAACTGACTTAGGAGTCTAGCGTGTAACATGCTCTGATGAATGAACTTTAAATTTTGAGATGTTGCATGGTTTACCAAGTACATCACATCCACTTATAAAGAAGAACTTAAAAATATGTATTTGTAGCTGCAGCAACTATAAAACAGGCCATACACCAATAGATTTTCGAACAAATATGCTTTACTAACATTTGTACGAAAATTCTCAGTACATTCGATGACTTGAAGAATGTCCTTCGAAAATACTTCAAAATTTAATTTGCTTTTAACATTCAATTTTGGAGTGAATGGACTTTCTGAACAAAAGCCACATTCACTTTCAGAAATTTTCCCATTCGAGAAATTTTCCATCCTGCTCCTTCGAATTTTCTGATCACCGTGGTCAAAAATTAACACTGATTTGACCACACTCATGATTAGAAAATCAAACGAACGTTCTTAAAACAAATGATATCGAATGAAATTCTACTAGTGTATAGCTGGCTTTAGGCCCTTTTCATACTTGTGCGATGTGATTTTGCCGCAATTTCGGATCAGTATGACTGTGGTGCAACTTTGGCACAATGACAACCTATTACAAAGTCGTACAGAAATAGTACAGAAAATTGCATCTATATTATTCAGGTGCGATTTGCATGCGATTTTGAGGGTTTAACATTGAAATCTATGGACCTCAAGTTGCATTAAAGTTGGATCAAAGTAATGCAGGGACTACTTTAAAGTCGGCCAGACTTTAAGTTGCACAGATATGAATGGTACTCATTGGAAATCATGGGGAACAACTTGTCATGGGACTTTGCAGTCCCAAATCACAGGACAAGTCGCACAATTGTGAAAGGGGTCTAAAGAGGAAGTAAACTTCCTCCGCAAACTGTTACCTAGAAGTAAGCCTATAATAAGGCTTACCTTATAGGTAGTGACAATATCTCCTATACGTGTACAGTTTAGGAGATATTTACAATACATGCAGCCAGTAACATCACTGGCACATGTGCTCTGAAGAACAACTCATGGGTGCTGTTCCTTCCAAACCCGCGCCGAGAAACGGCGGCTACTGCACGCATGCGCGGGAGTGGTGCAATTGTGGCTTTGGCCAAACACAGCGCCGGAGTCCACAAACCCGGAAAAAGGCAATGACAGCGGTGTGCAGGGAACCACTGCAACAGCTTTGTTCTAAGGTAAGTATTTCATAATGAGCTAGTATGTGATGCATACCAGCTCATTATGCCTTTGTCTTACAGGGTTTTTTTTCTGAGGTTTACAACCTCTTTAAGCGGTGAAGACTTTTTCCCAGCATCTCTAAGCCCAGGGTAACCTACCAGCATCCATCTAAAACTGGGGTGTGGTTTTGGCTGGATTTGGAATTCAATGTTCTGTAATATAGATCAGAGTGTGCTGCAGAATATAAAATGATGCGTAAAGAAAGTTCAAGTCTTTTAGTCTCCTTTCACACTTGCAGCTAGGGGGCAGTAAAAACAGGTGGTTGGTCTGGGTTTTTAACCACCCCCCCACCGCCAACCTACAAGTGGACATAGCGCCACTCAAATTGGTACACAATGCAGCAATGTCAACACTACACGCCAGCTGTCAAACTCCCCCATGTAGGTAAATTGGGTGTGCAGCAGTACTTTAAAAAAAAAAAAAAAAAAAAAAAACACAGCGGAAGCATCACCTCCTGAACGCCTGCAAAGTTCCTTACACTATCCACTGCGATTCACATTTCAGGGTGGGCAGTAGACACCATCACAAGTGGGTTAGGGATGCACCGATATTGCTTTTTTTCACCAGGAAATGCTCTGCTTCCCGAAACAGATACTTTGCGGTGCGATTTGCACTCATACAAAATGAATGGGCTCACATCTCACTGCAAAGAATCCCATGTGATTTGCACAGGAATACAGATGCGATTCCTGTCCGAAACACATGAGGATTTCCACTCTACTTGCAAACCCAGGCTGAAATCACTATGATAAGCCTCAGTTCACACAGGATTGGAGTGGGAAACTGCATGTGATTCAGACAGAAATCAAACCGCATTCCTATTCAAATTGCATGCGTTTCTTTGCAGTGTGATGTGAGCCCATTCATTTTGTATGAGTGCAAATCACACCACAAAGTATCAGTGAGTACTTGATCGAAAGTATTGGTACTCATCAATAAAAATTAAAAAAAAAAAAAAAAAAAAGAAGTGTATTGGTGCAACCCTAGAAAACCCTATAAAAATAATGCTCATTTTTGAATAAAGCAGGGAGGAGGATTTGCTTCCAAGGTTCCATTGTGCCTCTTATAGAAATTTGTTTTCAAAGGGTATTATTACCTTCCAGGTTTCCCCCAGCAGGACTTCCTTCTGCATGCAAATACATGGATGACACGATGGAAGAGAGAGCCCTCCAGGGGGCAGTATACCTGCACAACATGGCACAGGGGAGCGGAGCACAGAGGACAAGCAGGAAAGGAGAGAGTCACATGTGGCGGTGGGTCCTGCCAAAGAATCAAAATGTTACGTTACTACACACCTCAAGCTTTTCTGCTGAATCACTGCTGCTCCCGGACACGCTGCCAGTGGGTTTTCTTTTCTGCATCTAAAATGCCGATGTATGCATGGACGTTCAGAGGCAAAAAATGGGGCGTGGCCATCTGGTGACGTCATGAGTCTCCACCCCCTTGTGACATCACGGAGGGCGGAGTCAGATAGCAACTCCACTGGATGGCCACGCCCCATGGCTATATAAGAACCGGCAGCGTTGTGGGAGGCCTGGGTCGGGGCGGAGAAGACCGGAGGGAGAACACAGCACCGGAGAAAGAAGACATGTTGAAGCTACGACATGGAACATATGTTCCTTTTAATAAAGGACTTGTCAAATACTGTTTCTTGTTTTTATTTACACTACACTGCTTTTTTTTTATTTTTTAGGGGTGAATGGGTAAGGGTACAATGTACTACATACTCATTCACATGGGGGGGGGGGGGTACAGGGTCTAGGGGCCCCCCTCCTTGTTAAAGGGGTCTTCCAGATTCCGATAAGCCCCCTGCCTGCAGTCCCCCACAACCACCACCCACGGTTGTTGGTTAGAGGCGCTTGTCCTCATCAACATGGGGACAAGGTGCTTTGGGGTGGGGGTGGGGTCGCAAAACACCCACCCCCCCATGTTGAGGGCATGTGGCCTGGTATGGTCCAGAAGGGGGGGGGGGCACTTGCTTGCCCCCACCCCTCTGACCTGCCAGGCTGCATGCTCGGATAAGGGTCTGGTATGGTCTTGGGGGGGGGGGGGGGGGACCCCATGCCGTCTTTTTTTTTTTTTTTTTTTTTTGGCGTGGGGTTCTCCTCTTAAGATTCATAACAGACTCAAAGGGCCTGGTATGATCGGATCAAAGTCGGCTCCCGTTCATTGAAGTCAGACATGAAGTTGGATCGGAAGTTGTACGACTTTTGTGTCGGATCAGTGTGAACATAGCTTAAGGCAGGACTGAAGTCTTCCTGTAATAGGACTGTGAGCTGGCAGGCTCCCATCACAGAAAAGACATGCAATGATAGCTTGCAGATACATTTTCTGCATTCGAACTGAAGAGAAAATAGCCCGAGAACATTTTTTTTTTCCCCATTCGTATAAAACAAAATTTATGTGCAGTTTCAATAGACAAACAGCTACACACTTTTTATTATAAATACACCCAGCCCTTAGCATTTTGCCAGCCCATTCATTATCTTTGATGGAAGAACAAATCACTCACCGGCAGCCCACCTATCTTGCTGACATCCCAGGAGGAAGCTTTATCTTCTAAAACTGCATCTTTAAACCCCAGGAGGACCTTCTGCTCACTGGAGAGCGCCATCACTTCAAACAGTAAAGATACATTTACCAAAAATCTGGGCCATCTATTTGTGGGCCGGGAAACAGAGTCACACTGCAGGGAAATCACATAACAATTATGAGAGAACGAACCCAACAGAGCCCAACCCTCGTCTGTTCTATAAAAAAAAAAAACGTTAGACAAGTGTAATCACTAAAGGATGATTTCTTGTACGTACGGGTCAATATAACCCCTTCATTTCTGGACAATCAGAAAATACTAATTTATTATAAACTCCATTCTACATCTAAAATCAATAACCCCCCCCCCCCCCCAAGGCTCTTTCACAT
>BLSH010466065.1:50355-63641 GCA_018402905.1 Glandirana rugosa
CCCCCCCCCCCCCCCCCCAAGGCTCTTTCACATGGGGTACAGTGTCTACTGCACTCTAAAAAGAGATCCGGGGTAGATCACTTTTCAGAGGGCAAAAGAGTAGTGGCTTCCAAGAGTTGATCCTGTTGCTTCCTGAATGTGTTTTTTTTTTATTTAGTATTGAGGAAATATACTTACCCGAGTCTGATCTCAATCCAGCAGTGTGCCTGAGAGCAGCGGCTCTCTCCCTACCTCACTGGGTAGATTGATAGCAGTGATGCCATTGGCTCCTGTCAATCAAATCATGAGATGAGGGATTGGGGGCTGGGCTGAGCTGTCTGTGTTGAGCCTGCACTAGTGCTAAGGTGGCACTCGGAGGAGCCAATAAATGCCAGCAGGGGACCCCAGAAGTAGTATAAGAAAATGTTAAAGCATTACAATCACTTTGACCACTTTAATACTGCCCACTTTCACCCAGGTCACAATTTGAATCAAAATTGCACGGTCATGCAACACTGTACACATATTAAATTATCATTTTTTTCACACAAGTAGAGCTTTCTTCTGGTGGTATTTAATCACTACTGGGTTTTTTTTGTTGTTAAAATAAAAAAAAATTAAAAAAAAGACTGAAATCTCAGAAAAAAAAAAGTTTCTTAGTTTGTGTTAGAACATTTTGTAAATAAGTAATTTTTCTCCTTCACTGATGTGTGCTGAGGAGGTGGCACCAATATGCGGCACTTATGGGCACAGACTGGCATCACTTGCTGGGCACTGTTGGGGCTGCACTGTAATCAGCCCTAAGAGCGGTGACAGCAGGGCAACGTCATATGACATTGTCCCAGAACAAGAGGAGATCCCGCTCGCCTGGAAAGTAAGTTATATGGTTTCCAATGGCATAGTTCACACCGATGTGGTCAGTTCCAGGGCTTTCCAGTTCCAGAAAAAAAAAAAAGAAGAAGAAAAGCAGAACATGCTACATTTTTCCCGCATTGGACTGTACTGGAATTTGGTAAAGCGCATATAACCGCAATAATGTGCCAGAACGCATCAAAAACCCGCGATTGCCCAGGTAAGTTTGTCCAAACACAATCTGTATTACCAGCTGTGCTCCTGTATTGTCACCATGTCAGATGCTCACCCAATTAAAGCGATTGTAAAGGAACATTGTATTTTTAATAAACATCTCTATAATTACTTGCTCTGTGCAATGGAATTGCACAGAGTGGCTCCTCTTCTCGGGTCGCCCGTTGGCACTCCTGGCTCCTCCTATCTGTTGCCGCTTCCCATGGGGGCACTCGTGCGTGCTTGCATCCGAGCCCTGTTGCTACATCCATTGATAGCGGGATTCAGCCCTGCCCCCTAGTCACTGGAATTGACTGACAGGAATGAGAGCAAATGTCTCCCGCTGCTGCCAATCTGCCCAATGAGGAGGGAGACTGCGGCCAGAGCTTCTGCTCCTACGCACGTTGCTGGATCAGATAGGGTTCAGGTAAGAAAAAGGGGCTGGGGGGATTCTGCAGTAGAGATGGCTTTTTACCTTAATGCATGCAGCAGCGGAGTCCAATTTTTTACACCCCCCCGTTACTTCTTACCAATGGAGCCGGTTCACACAAGTCTGGGCGTCCGCGGTGCAAATTCCAAAAGGGTCTTGTGCTTTTTTGGGTCCGGTTCAGGTGCCAATTCAGGCAACAAATTGGGCCTGAAATTGCACCTGAACTAGTGAATAGGAACGCAGCAGACCCCAGGCTGGAAACCACAGCCGCACACATATGAACCCCGCCTTACTGCAACACACACACAGTATCTCACAGAAGTGAGTACACCCCTCAGATTTTTGTAAATATTTTATTCTATCTTTTCATGTGACAACACTGAAGAAATGACACTTTGCTACAATGTAAAGTATTGAGTGTACAGCTTGTATAACAGTGTAAATTTGCTGTCCCATCAAAATAACTCAACACACAGCCATTAATGTCTAAACCGCTGGTAACAAAAGTGAGTACACCCCTAAGTGACAATGTCCAAATTGGGCCCAAAGTGTCAATATTTTGTGAGGCCACCATTATTTTCCAGCGCTGCCTTAACCCTCTTGGGCATGGAGTTCACCAGAGCTTCACAGGTTTCCACTGGAGTCCTCTTCCACTTCTCCATGATGACATCACGGAGCTGATGGATGTTAGAGATCTTGCGCTCCTCCACCTTCAATTCGAGGATGCCTCACAGATGCTCAATAGGGTTTAGGTCTGGAGACATGCTTGGCCAGTCCATCACCTTTACCCTCAGCTTCTTTAGCAAGGCAGTGGTCATCTTGGAGGTGTGTTTGGGGTCATTATGTTGGAATAATGCCCTGCGGCCCAGTCTCTGAAGGGAGGTGTTTATGCTCTGCTTCAGTATGTCACAGTACATGTTGGCATTCATGGTTCCCTCAATGAACTGTAGCTCCCCAGTGCCGGCAGCACTCATGCAGTCCCAGACCATGACACTCCCACCACCATGCTTGATTGTAGGCAAGACACACTTGTCTTTGTACTCCTCACCTGGTTGCCGCCAAACACGCTTGACACCATCTGGACCAAATAAGTTTATCTTGGTCTCATCAGACAACAGGACATGGTTCCAGTAATCCATGTCCTTTGCTTGTCTTCAGAAAATGGTTTGTGGGCTTTCTTGTGCATCATCTTTAGAAGAGGCTTCCTTCTGGGACAACAGCCATGCAGACCAATTTGATGCAGTGTGCGGCGTATGGTCTGAGCACTGACAGGCTGACCCCCCACCCCTTCAACCTCTGCAGCAATGCTGGCAGCACTTATACATCTATTTCCCAATGACAACCTCTGGATATGACGCTGAGCACGTGCACTCAACTTCTTTGGTCGACCATGACGGGGTCTGTTCTGAGTGGAACCTGTCCTGTTAAACAGCTGTATGGTCTTGGCCACCATGCTGCAGCTCAGTTTCAGGGTCTTGGCAATCTTCTTATAGCCTAGGCCATCTTTATGTAGAGCAACAATTATTTTTTCAGATCCTTTAGAGAGTTCTTTGCCACGAGGAGCCATGTTGAACATCAAGTGCCCAGTATGAGAGAGTGAGAGCGATATCACCAAATTTAACACACCTGCTCCTCACTCATGCCTGACATCTGAACGATTCACATGACACTGGAGTGGGAAAATGGCTAATTGGACCCGAATTGGACATTTTCACTTAGGGGTGTACTCTCTTTTGTTGCCAGCAGTTTAGACATTAATGGCTGTGTGTTGAGTTATTTTGAGGGGACAGCAAATTTACACTGTCATACAAGCTGTACACTCACTACTTTACATTGTAGCAAAGTGTCATTTCTTCAGTGTTGTCACATGAAAAGATAATAAAATGTGAGGGGTGTACTCACTTTTGTGAGATATTGTATAATATATATTATATATATATAAAATGTGATCCTGCACACAGCTGCAGCCCTGTAGCAGTAAGGCGGGGTTCACGTGTGCGGCTGTGGTTTCCAGCCTGGGGTCTGCTGCATTCCTATTCACTAGTTTAGGTGAGATTTAGGCCCAAATTGTTGCCTGAATTGGCACCTGAACCGGACTAAAAAAAAGCACAGGACCCTTTTGGAATTTGAAACGCGGCCACCCAGACTTGTATGAACTAGCTCCATTGGTATTGGTTCTTACCTGAGCCCAATCCGATCCAGCGACACATACACACGATCCTGCACGCGCTGCTGGCGGCCCACTAGTAAAACAGAGAACTGAGATATGCCTATGTAAGCAAGGCATATAACAGTTCTGACCGGGGGGGGGGTTGTATTCTGTGTCTCTGCAAAGCAGTGATTAGAATCGATCTCTCCCCCTAGTAAATGCAGCACATAGTATACACAAACACACTGGCTAGGCACATATTTAACCCTTTGATCACCCTAGGTGTTTAACCCCTTCCCAGCCAGTGTCATTAGTACAGTGACAGTGCATATTTGCAGCAATGATCACCGTGTTAGTGTCACTGGTTTTCAAAAAGTGGCAGTTAGGTGTCCGATTGTCCACCGCAATATCGCAGTCCCGCTTTAAGTCGATGATCGCCGCCATTACTGGTATAAGAAAAATAAAATAAAAATTCCATAAAGCACTATTTGGGGGGGGGGGGACATAAATCTTCTTTGGGTACAACATCGCAATTGTCAGTTAACCGCCTGCTGACCAGCCGCCGTCGTTGGCTCTCGTGCGCAAATCGCCGTAGCTGTATGGCGGTTCCTGCACAGGGGATAACGCCTAGATGTCCGCCTGCACCCCACGATCGCCTTCTACAGAGGCAGAACCGGGATCTGTCAATGTAAACAAGGCAGATCCCCGTTCAGTCAGGGGACATGACAGATCTACTGTTCCCAGTGATAGCGAACAGTGAGATTTGTCATGTCCCTGCCAGCCCAGCCCCCACACAGTTAGAACACAGTGAGTGAACAAAGTTGACCCCCTTGACATTTATACAGTAATCAGTGGCTATTTTTAGCTCTGATCGCTGTATAAATGTCCTTGGTCCAAAAAAAACCTTAAACGTGTCCAATCTGTCCGCTGCAGTATCACAGTCCCGATAAAAAACAATAGAAATATCGCAGATTGCCGCCATTACTAGTAAAAAAAAAATAATAAAAATGCCATAGATCTATTCCCTATTTTGTAGACATGATAACTTTTGTGCAACCCAATCAATATACGCCTATTGCGATTCTTTTTTTACCAAAAATATGTAGAAGAATATCTATCGGCCTAAACTGAGGAATACATTTTTCTTTTAAATATGCATTATAGCAAAAAGTTAATTTTTTTTTTTTTAATTTGTCACTATTTGTTTATAGTGCAAAAAATAAAAACCGCAGAGGTGATTAAATACCACCAAAAGAAAGCTCTATTTGCGGGAAGAAAGGGACGTGAATTTTGTTTGAGTACAACGTCGCATGACCGCGCAATTGTCAGTTAAAGCGACGCTGGTCATGAAGGGGAGGGGGGTAAATGTTCCAGAGGGAGGTTAAGATATCCAATGTAGAAGCAGCCATGCTGAGGCTCAGCACACAGACATGTTCCACTATTGTCACCATCAGATCACCCATCCTGAGAGATGACGTGCAGCAGTTATTGGAGTGCATGCAGGCAGACAGTGAGGGGCTGGAGGAGATCAGCAATACTATTATTATTATTATTCAGCATTTATATAGCGCCGACAGTTTACGCAGCGCTTTTCAATGTAGGGGGGGGGGGGGGGGGGGTAGAATTACAGAAGGGCTCTGCTCATGGAGCTTACACTCTAATCTTCCTGGAGCTGATAATTGTGTATAACACACAGAGGTGTTTATCAAACTGTCACATGTCTATCACAGACAATGACAAGTAAAATCTGACTTCTATTCTACATGCAGTGCTGTACACTGATTACCTGAAGTTCCACCTCCTTATGAGATCAGCTGCAGCTTCCATCTAGCATGACCCGTGTGCAGGCCTCATCCTGACCATGTGCAGTGTGTTGCGAGTCACACAAACTTCACAGCGCCACCTAACCTCCACCCATCACTGCCAGCCGCCTCCTGATTGGAGCTCAGCTGACAGCTCTCCCTGTATGCTTCTTTATTGACACAAAACTAGCCTATCCAGTTTGTCACCCCCGGACCAATCAGCGAGCAGTATGCAAATCCTTTCCTGCTTTTCACAGGCACTGGGCCCAGGGAAGTAGGCGGAGCCTAATCTATTGACCCTTTCCTTGCTGCTGTGCACAGGGTGGAGGGAGAGCTGAGTGCAGATAATCGTCCTGTGTGCACCGATCGGCCACTGAGCTGTCTCTGCAATACAACCCAAGTCCACAATAATAATCCTTTCTAATACAATACATTGAGTAGTGTTTTCACCCAGCACATACCTTACAATCTGATTGTACAATCATCTCCTTTATATCTACCAATAAATAGTGCCTGATTGGTAGATTAGGGAGCTCCTCATATTATATAGATTGAGTAGATGCAAGGGTGATTGTACAATCAGATAATAGCATGTATGGCGACCGATAAATGATCAATTTATTTTCTGATCGTTCTCTTTTGATTGGAATAATCGATCGATAGTCAACAACCAGTAGGAAAGATGTCATTGTAATTTATCATCATAAGGTATTGATGACTTCTCTGTTTTCACTAAGTAACCTCATAACCTGATCGATCGAAATCCAATCATTTACATGAATAAACCATCTCAGTGCAGCTGCCAATAATCGATCGATAGTCAACAATCAATAGGAAAGACATAATTGGAATTTATCATCATAAGGCATTAATGATTTCTCTGTTTCCACCCTGTAACCTCATTATCTGATCGATCAAAATCCAATCGTATTCACAAATAAACTATCTAGGTGCAGCTGCCGATAATCAATCGATAGCAACCAATAGGAAACATATCATTGTAATTTATCATCATAAGGTATCAATGACTTCTCTGTCTCCACCCTGTAACCTCGTAATCTGATCGATAGAAATCCAATCATATTCATGAATAAACTCAGTGCAGCTGCCGATAATCGATAATGTTCTGCCATGGCCAAACAGATTCAGATTGATGGAATCCGATCCAAATGAAGTCTAAATTGATCAGAGGGGAAGTTACTTATGATAATTTTTTATCCAATCACACATGGATGAGATAATTGAAGTGTGTATGGCCCCCATTAGGCTGAGGATTTGTCATGTGAAGGCGGATTGGTTCAGATATTCGGTCACATGAGTGACAATCGGCGTATTTGTGCCATGGAGTTCTCAGGTTCTGGTGATCAGCAGCCAGGAAGTCAATGATGGGCGCTGCAGCTGTCCATGTCTTTTCACAGGCACATCGATCGTTCCTGTGCCCCTCATCCTATGTGCGGCACATGGCTGACACCTGTGATCACCGCGGGTGAAATATGCCGCTGTACAGCCACAATCAGCTAGGTGACCATACACACTTCAATTCTTTTATCCAGTCGATCGATAGATTAGGAGTGGAAACAGAGATTGATCATAAGTTACAACTGTACCTTGAAATGGTTGTAAACCTCAGACATGAAATCTGAAGGAAGCATATCCCTCTATAGTGTGTACTTGTCTCAGTCCAGAGCACTTAGCCCCGGTTCACACCAGTGCGGTTTTGAAGTTGCAATGCGATTTCACGTGCAGCCTGCTATCTGTGTGGCTTCATTTAACAGATGGCAATGCAAGCCAGGCCCCTTTCACACTTGTGCGACTTGTTCTGCGACTTGGGACTGCAAAGTTGCATGAAAAGTCGTACCCCATGATTTCCAATGAGTACCGTTCATATCTGTGCGACTTCAAAGTAGTCCCTGTACTACTTTGGAATGACTTTGATGTGACTTGAGCTCCATAGACCTCAATATTACACAGTCATTGGTTCAAGTTGCAGCAAAATCGCATCCACGTCACTGCAAAAATTGCACACATGTGAAAAGGGCCTCATACCGAAATCGCACAGAAATAGTGCAGAAACCTTTTTCAAAGTTGCTGCTGCAACTTGAATCACAGCAATTTGAATGGTTCCATTGCCACATAAGGGGTGCGACTAGTCGAGCAAATTTGAATTGTCAAGTCGCACTGGTGTGAGCCAGGGCTAAGTGTCCTCTCTGTCTGCTGCCTTCCT
Source organism: Glandirana rugosa (assembly GCA_018402905.1). Classification (NCBI taxonomy): domain Eukaryota; kingdom Metazoa; phylum Chordata; class Amphibia; order Anura; family Ranidae; genus Glandirana; species Glandirana rugosa. The sequence continues at coordinate 58,005 of BLSH010466065.1, forward strand.
CTGCTATCAGCATGAATCACTTCTGACAAGTTTTCCTGACACCAAAGAGAAAAAAGGTGACAGGGGAGGGAGCTCCAGCTGATTGACAGCCTGAACTCTGTTCCTGTGTGTGTGTGTGGGGGGGGGGGGTCGTCCCTTCCCTACTTCCCTCCAATCAGCTCTCAGAACTCTCCTCACTGAGCTATCCCCTTTTTTCTGACAGCTCAGACAAGCTGTATAAATTCTAGACTTTGAACGGTTGTAGAGAAGAGAAAACTGCAGATAAACTGGTACAACTTATATAGGAGGGTTTGTTTCATCTCTGTGTATCACCTGAGGCCATCACCTCACTGGGTATATGGAAGGGTTTACAGCCAATTTAACTATCAAAATCCACGTCCCCTTCTGTGGCACATTGATCAAATAGGTTGCCAGTTATAGATCGATTGTTCCTATCAAAAGAGATCGATGAGTAAAGAAATACATCATCCATCAAAGCATGTATGGCCATCATAAGTGACAGTTCAGCTTTAACCGCCAACATCCTGCACAAATTCATTGCGGCTTGCTTGCGACTTCATTAACAGAAGTCAATGCAAGTCGCAATGAAGTCGCCTAAAAGTAGGGCAGGAACCTTCTTCAACTTGGGTCGCACCGAGTAGAACAGTTCCATTGCCGCTATGAAAAAAAATTAGCAAAACGCAGGGCCCGACATCAGGGAAAAATCAGTGTCAATGAGCGTTAGTGAGCGTCAATAGGCGGTTTTTTTTAAAAAAAAAAACATTCCTCTGCTATTTTTTAACCTGAAAATGCCGGTGTCAAAAACGACAAAACACTACAGCCTCAGAACACGTTGGTCCCGCATTCCAGTTACAGCTCACTAACGCCGACGCCCTCTACTGCTCAAAAACGTCGGCATTTTTAGGGGGCCATTGAATAACATAGAGAGCTGTAAAAAACGCTCAAAACCGTGGCGTTAAAAAAACACCCATGTGTATGAGGGCTAATGGGGCACAACTTGTCATGCAACTTTGAACTCTCAAGTTGCATGACAAGTCGCAGCAGTGTGAAGCGGCTCACCAAGCACATTCCAATCTGACCATACAATCTCTGTACAATTAAAGGGTAATTAAATCCAACATTTCATATTCCTGTTTTGTGGCTGCTGTACCATGTACTTGTATGAGAAAGTCTCCTGATCTCTTTCTATTGCTTCCTTTGTGTGAAATCCCTGGTGATCCTGCCAGTCTCTCTGCTTTCCTAATAAAAACTGACCACACTAGGCAGGAGAGCACACCATGTCAGTTCTCTAGCTATCCTGGGAACTCAGCCTGCTCCCCTCCAATGATCAGACTTGTCCTGACCCCCCCACAGCTATTCACTGGGAAGCTCAGTGTGCTGCTGTCCCCCCCCCCCCCCCTCTCAGCTCTTATGCAGCTGAGAGCAGAGGGGAAAAAAGGGGAAAATGTATTTATAATGGGTTTCTTTATATCTATCCACAAATGTTTTGTCTTTCATTTCTATTTTAATCTGAATGGGTTGTTTTACAACATGATAGTTTATGATCACTTTAACTTTAGATGCACCAAATTTCTGTGAAAATCTTCTAGTGTACAGCCAGCCTTGCACCACAGAGTTGTTGTTGGATCTAAGGGTGGCCTTACACCCTACAATCATCTCGTCTCCATTTACCAAAGTGATGTTATATGAGGACGAACCTTTCCAATCCAATCAATATCTATCCAATCACACAGGCCCTTATATCACATGGTTGTTGGCAGATGTAAAGGAGAATGTATAGTGTATGGCCAGCTTAAAGGAGATTGTACAATCACATAGTAATGTGTACAGTGATAGTGACCCTCAGGCTCCATTCACACTATGGCGTTCCATTTTGTGGGTGGAATCACCGCGATTCTGGCCGTGATTCAGAAGTGCCGCAAATTGTGGGACGCCCTTGCGATCCCCACTATTTTAAATGGCACCAAAACGCGGTGTGATTTTTCCACGACTTTGGCCATCGAATCGTGGTAAAAGTCCAGTAAAACCGCGCAAACAGAATTGTGGGACGCTCAACGCCCAAAAAAAGTGCAAGAGCTTCTTTTGGGCATCCTGCAACTCTGCCTGTGCGATTTTACCGCACTTTGGCGGCCGAATCGCCGCAAAATCGTGCCGGGATTTGGTGCCATTCAAAATAGCGGGGGTCACAAGGGTGTCTCATGATTTGCAGCATTTCCGAAACGTGGGCAGAATCGTGGCGAATCTGTGTATGAAATGGAACGCCATAGTGTGAATGGAGCCTAAAGGCCGGTTCACACCACATGCTGTACAGTGCAGGCTTTTTCTGCATCAAAAACGCATGGACAATATGTTACATGGTTTTGCGTTCCAGTACAGTTAACACATTTTTTTTTTGTGCATGGAACTGCACTGGAATGCTGCAAAATGCATGAAGAACACACCGGAACACTTAACAGCAAAAACCCCCCCAAAAAACAGGAAACTTTGGGGATAAAACGCACTAGAACACATTGAAAAGGCATCAAAAATGTGTCACGGAGGCACTGGAACGCATCCGGAATGCTTCCAGACTGCGTTTTTGTGGTGTGAACCGGCCCTGAGGCTCCATTCACACATAGGCGATTTGAATCGCGCACGGAATTACCGCAATTTTGCCCACGATTCCAAATTGCGGCAAAACATTGGGATGCATTTGTGATGCCATTACTTCTTAATGGCACCCCAATCGTGGTGTGATTTTGCCACGATAAATTGTGCTGCAATCGCGACAAAATCACAACGCGTGGAACTCAAAAAGGAGCAGGAACTGCTTTGGGTGACAGCGTTGCACTTTGCCGCACAATTTATCACGCTGCAAAATCGCACTGCGATTGGGGTGCCGCTAAGAAATAGTGGCAACGTAAACTCGTTCTGTGTTTTGCCGCAATTTGGAATCGCGGGCAGAATCGTGACTATTCTCCCTGCGATTCAAATTGCGTAGGTGTGAATGGAGCCTAAGGTCGGGTTCACATGTGTCTGTTTGCAGTACGTGGTCCGGGGCGTTTCTGTTCACCAGTTCAGGTGCGATTAAGGTGCACATTTTTTCCTGAATTCATACTTGATACGGGCCCAAAAATGCCCAGCACCCTTTTTAAAACCGCAGCCGATGTGTGAAGCGGCTTCATTGAGAGCCGGCCACATTTACTTGTCATGCGAAGTGGATGCAGTTTAAAACGCATCCAATTCGCATATATGTGACCCGAGCCTAAGACCCCATTCACACCGGTGCATTTTATGTGTGCAGTGCTAAAAAAGTCCTGCGTGCTGCATTTTGTCATCAAAATGTGGGTTTTACAGAGAGCGTCAGCTATTGGTGCTCAGGGTGCCATTACCAATAAATGGCATCTCAAGCACGACATGCGTTTGTAGAGCGTTTCTGAAATGCATTGCAAAATGTGCATTTTCTGTGGCTTTGTCACGTCGCTGTGTGTGGGTCGGTTATGTTTCTAAACGTGCTGCAGGCTGCGTTTTTGATGCAAGGGCCAGTTCACTCCATATGCAGTCCAGTCTATTTTGTTTCTGGATCAAAAACGCATGGAAAATAGTTATATGGGTTTCCATGGCATAGTTCACACCGATGCGGCAGAAACGCTCCTGGAATGGATCTGGAGTGCGTTTTTGTGGTGTGAACCAGACCTAAAACGGTACTTAAAACGCACCTCCCCATTGAAATACACCAAGGGCCAGTTCACACCACAAAAACGCACTCCAGATCTGCTGCAGATGCATTTCAGCATCATTTCTGTTTTTAACGCGTCTCTGGGTGCTTTTTTTCTTCTTTTTTCCTGTTTTTATTTTACTGTACTGGGGTCTGGTACATTTTTGATGCTTTCCAGTGCATTCCGATGCGTTTTACTTGCCTTCCAGTACAGTCCAGTGCAGGAAAAATGCAGCACGTTCTATTTTTTTCCTGGAACTGAACGCACTGGTATAAACTACTATTACATATAACCTACTTTCCATTTTTGATGCAGAAAAAAAAAAAACGCACTGGAATGCATGTGGTGTGAACTGGCCCTAAAACCATGCCAAAAACGCACCTCCCCATTGAAATACATTAAAATCGCATCAAAAACGCAACTGCGGTTGTGTTTTGATGCATTTTTTTTTAAGTCACGTGTCCATGCTTCATAGGTGTATGCTGATGACAGGCAACCAGAAAACATACAGGAAACGCATATGCGTTTTTGCAACAGAGCAGTGTGAAAGCAGCCTTATCAGCCAACCCAAAACAATCTCTTGTTTAGGTTGCTTTCCTTCATTGGTTGTAGAATGTTCTGCAGAATCTTGCTGTGCGATGTCTGCGATTACATGGACTACTGACATAGAAATCGGCATTGAAGGATGTAGGTCAGTGATTCTCAACTCCGGTCCTCAGGACCCACTAACAGGCCAGATTTTAAGTATTACCTTGGGGAGATGCAGACTAGAATACTGCAATCACTGAGCAGCACCTGTGCTGTATTTCAGTTATCCTGCAAACCTGGCCTGTTAGTGGGTCCCGAGGACAGGAGGTGAGAAGCACTGACGTAGGTGACATGCGTCTTCTAGCTGTAGTAAATGAGTGTTTATGGAAGCAGCTGGCAGTGTGAGAGTTAAGTGGGCGGAGCTGCAGTGTCACTGGTCGGGGTGTGAGCTGTATGCAAGGACGGAAGAGGTTACCCTCTGCTGGGAATTGGGAAGACAGGTAATCAAGGGGTTAAATGAGTGTATATTGGGTGCTGGGTGTAGATGGGGGGGCCCTGCGTCCGCAGTGATTGTGCGATTTCCTTCCTGCGCGGTGCAGGTCATGGTGTTATTACGTAGCCGGTGTGTAGGGATCATCCCCTATTGTCCCATCCAGGACTTTGTACAATCAGAGGTCCTGTAGGACCAGAAGTTCCAGAAAGTTGAGGTTTGTATAGGAGAAATGTGATTGGTTGTGGTGGGATGTGCATAGCACAGGGTTTTGTGGCACACCATGACTTCTATGAACAATCACACCACTGTTACACCTTTGGCACCCATGAGACGGAGGATCAGCTCTATACATCAATGGCTCAGATTTCTGTCCAGGTAGGTCGTTGTATAAAACGCATGTCAACCTACCGTATGTCTTATCATATGGTGTGGATTGTGTCATTAACAGGTAAAGGAACCCTGAACAGAGGATTTACCAACACTGCTGACCCCTGCTCCTAAAGTGCTAGCTGTATGTATGGATTCACTGCTCTCTAAGGCCCCGCTCACAGCTGTGCGACTTGTCATGCGTTCCCCTATGAGTGCCGTTCATATCTGTGTGACTTCCAAGTAGTTCCTGCACTACTGTGGTCTGACTTTCATGCAACTTGAGGTCCACAGACCAGAAGTCGCAGCTGCATCATGTAGATGTGATTTTGATGCGACTTGTGCAGAGCGGAGAAAAATCATTAGGTATCTTTTATTTTCTAACGAGTTCCAAATTTTCAGAATGATTGGAATTTGAATCAGTCGAACAATGACTGACCAATCTGAATTCTGTGTGAATAGCTGGTTGTTAAGGAGGGGGGGAAGCTGAGCCCCCCCCCCCTCATGTTGAGGACATGTGGCCTGGTATGGTTTCAGGGGGGGGGGGGGGGT
>BLSH010466065.1:117417-137891 GCA_018402905.1 Glandirana rugosa
TAAACACTTCACACATCCCCCACAATAAACATATCTTACACCCCCCCCCACACTTCACAAATACCCCCCCCCACATTCTATACAAATAACACCCCCTACACACTTCACAAATACCCCCCTTCCCCCCCACATTTCACAAATATTAACCCCAGTCATCCCACTAAGGACTGTGCTAAGCCTCTGTGTCAGTTCACTTACCTCTCCTCCTGGTAGTCAGCTGGTGGCCCGGATCTTCTGCCTCCTCTCCACAGGCCTAGTGGCAGGGCGAGCACCCAAAGAATAGAGGCTGGGTGGGTGGCAGCAGGACTCAGGAGCCCAGCACAGCTCTGAGCAGTGGATAGGTGGGCGGGGCGATGGGCGGATCCTCCCTCCGCTCTGTTGTCTCTCTGCTCTCCTGTGCTCACACACAAGCAGAGGAGGAGGGATGGGAGCAGTGGCACTCTGGCTCTCTGGCGCCCCCACCTCTGTGGCGCCTGGGTGCAGTGCACCCCAGGCACCCGCCCAGGATCGGCCCTGCTCCGACTCCCCATTGTGTGTACCTATCATCATCATTATTATGATCAGAGCACAGCAACTGCTCTATCACAATGTCACATGGCTGTTGAGTGCTGACTTTGTTAACTTTATGGCTGTACTGTGTGCTACAGAGTGTAACACAGTACAAGCATAACAAAATCAGCACCCAACAACAGTGGCAATTTTTTTTTGGGGGGGTGGCAACAGTAACACCCCCCCCCGGTCTGGAGGCACTTACTCCATCTATGGTGGGCAGCGATTCTCCCGGGCTTCACTGGCGGTGTTCCCTGCTCGATGGCGGCTTCCCCTTCCCTCCACAGACATTGCAGCGGCTTACGTTTCCTCTCTTTTCCTCGGCGGCCAGTTGGGACTCTTCCCTTTTCGGGCAATCGGAAAGCAGGTCTCAGACCCGCTTCTGCCTGCCTAATTGAGGATCAGTGTTTCAATAGTGAATATTCATTGGCTGTTGTAACACCTGGGTGGGCTCCTAGCACAATGCTCTGCGGCAAGAGCCCACCCTATTTTGAAGCCTATTAAAGCCTCTGGCTCTAATCAGATGCTTCAAAAAAACAACCCTGAAAGGGGCCAGATGCCTGAATAGGGGGTGTCGGTGGATAGAGCATGAATAGGGGGTGATAGAGGGGACGGCGCTCGGGTGCCCCTAATGGATGGGCCGCCACTGCCCAACAGTGACAGAGCCATAGAGCAGCTGCTGTGCTCTGGGCATAATAATGATTATAATTATAAGCAATAAATGCTTGGTTACATTTCTGTTTGGGGAGCAGTAAATGGCTGAGCCGTGTTTTTAAGGCCTCCAACCACTCCCCTTTAGGAACTATTAGCCCAAGCTTTCCACTTGGGTCCACCGGTTAGTTTTTTGTGCAGGCCTCCATGTAGGACTACATGGAGTAGTAGTCTGGATGTAAATGGACTTCTGTCTGTTTACATCTGCCTACCTCTGGGTCTGTTAAGTTCCAGAAAAAAAAAAATGGAAAACGACTGCATCCTTTTCTATTTTACCAGATCTAAACATGACATATCAAACAGAGCCTGATTTTTCCATTTACATTTGGCCACCCATAGAGCCATCACAAGTCCACCCCTATCCACTGTGTGGTGTATGCAGTCACAGACTGAACTGGCACAGATGTCTAAATGCCGACAACTGTCTTGATAAGCTCCAGTTCAACAGGGAATCCACTCAATGACCCCCTGCTAAGCACAGCAGCTCTGTTTAAAAGAGCCCTTATGCTGGAAAGGCAGCGGCAGAAAAAGTACATATGCCGCAACCATAAAGCTTTTTGCACAGCAAAAAATATCCCCACTGGCACCACCCACCAAGTTGCCTGCTCATCATGATCCCATTCAACTATTATCTGGATTTTCAAGGGGTTGAAACAGGTGGTGAAGAGGTGATACAATGCCTCCCTCAACACCAGTCAAATGCTCTCTGAAGAGAGATCTGGATGCAGATCACTCCTCAAAGAGCAATGCTAGTGTGAAATAGCCCATAAAGGTTTTAAATACTGGAGTGCATGCTTCAGCTGATTTAAAGGCATCATAGATGTACCCTAAGGCTTAAAGGGTACGATGACCTTTTAGAAAAAAAATAATAAATGCACATTTATTTTTGCAGGTAAAAAATGTTCATTTATTTATTTTTTATTCTTTTGGAGCCTGTAAAGCATTGCAACTGCGATTGGCAGGTCTCCTTCAGATCTGTCAGTGTATCTGTGTGCCCATACACTGACAGGAAGAAATCAATGAACTACCACGGCACCATGGCAGTTCATTGAGAACTACAAGCCGACAATCGCAAAGGATGTTAGGGCTTGTAGTTCATTCGCACACAGAGCTGTGTGAAGGGATGACGTGGCCATGTGGGCGGTCGCGCTGATTTTAAACAGCTAGCACGGGGGACTTTTTCCCATACTGCTGCCACAGGGAGGGGAGGCTGTGGGCAGCAGCTGCAGCACTGGGAACATGTTCCAAGTTCCACCCTAAAAACAGGTGCAACACGTAGCATGTTCCTAAAGATCAACTTATCCTTTTATAAAAGAAAATGTAGGCCTCTTTCACACAGTCATGTCCGTTTTCTCAGCGGGGATTGCTCCATTGATCCCCACTTAGCCGGCGGATGACATGTCTGTCTCTGATCACTGTGCAGAGACAGACCTGTCAGAGCCCCGCCCTCCTCTATGGGGGATCAGATGAAAACGGATCCGCCTGTCCGTTTTCATCCGATCCGATAGACGTCTGGAGTTAGTAGATCGGATGTCAGCGGACATGTTAACGCTGACATCCGTCGCTTTATAGAAGTGCATGGAGCGTCCGTTCAGGTTCGACCTATATGGTCCGCATGTGTGAAAGAGCCCTTAAAGTCAGCGGCAGCATTCTCATTAGCAGGGATGATCTCAGGTGTGTTTGAAGCCTAGTTTAATCAAATTTATAACAGGCAGGAAAAAACAAATATCACTTGGGGCCCCGTGATTTCTAAGAGCGGCCCTGGCTGTAGATTAACCCCTGGTGGTATGTCATCATGCAGCCACTTCTGCAGAATGTTGCAGAGAATGGCACTCACACCTGAGCACTGTTCTCTGCAGCTATAAAGACCACCAACCGCTGACACCAGAGGAAAGACCCTGCTTGTCAGGTGACCAACTCGGAGAAAGAATTTATTGTAAGTATGCTCATACATTTTATATGGAGAATGGGGAAAAAGGGAGGAGGCTTTTGCAGGGAAGGAAAGGAAAGATGGAGTTGGCCTTTAAATCCGATACCAGCAGAATCAACCGTGTGTGTGATGGTGTTACAGCCAATAATTTGCAAAGCCTAAGCATGACGCACTCTACTAGTAAGCGGTGTGTTTTGTACCTCCTGGAGTGGGACATGTTGGAGGGAATGAACCAGAAGCCAGGGACCCAGAAGTGACGTGACCGGAAGGCGCTTTCCCGTCATGTCACTTCCAGGACCCTGGCTTCTGGTTTGCCTCAACAAGGCAGTGGAACGCACGCCGACCCTCGAGCGTGAGCCAGGCAGTGATGTGTATGCGGGCTATCCTCGGTGCCTGGAAAAAGGCACCCACATATGTAAGCAGGAATTTTTGTATTTGATTTTAAACTTTGAAAAAACAACATTATGCTATCGGTTCCCTCTCTTTTACTTTTAATGGGTTACCATGGCGGAGAGGAGGATAGAAAGACACGTCTCCTGATATATCCCTAAGAACATTAAAGCAAGCTCCAAGACCTACCATTTAAGTGCAATTTGAATTTTTTCTAAGCAAAGAGGTCATGGTTGTCTGATGAGTAGGACATCCTATTGAGCACATCAGGTGTGTGATTGCATACATTGCAAGGTGGTGATGGCTTTTTCACAATATGTCACATTGAAGACACATCATTGAAGAATATATGGACTGTTTAAAGGACTTTTAATTCCAACCTGGTTTATAATTCACATTATAATTTAGCACTTTAATGTATTTGATGTAAGAGGTTGTAAGACCCCTTTCACACTGAGGAAGGTTTTAGCGCTATAAAGCGCCTCAAAACTGTCTCACCTGCAAGCTCCAGTGCTTTCACACTGGGGTGGTGCGCTTGTAGTATGTTAGAAAAAGTCCTGCAAGCAGCATCTTTGGGGCGGTGTGGGAGCAGTGTATACAACGCTAGCAAACCACCCCTGCCCATTGGAATGAATGAGTGCCGCATCACAGGTGCTTTTAACCCCTTCTTGGGGGTTAAAAGCACCGTTACCACCCGAATAGCGCTAAATCACTGCTAAAATGAGCAACGCTTTACCGCTAATGCTCAGGCAGCTGCAGTGTGAAAGTAGCCTAACAGTTTTCACTTTGCACGGTATTGCAGCTAATATATTTATTTTTTTAGTTGGTGACACATTAGCACCACTAGCGCCCCCTTCATTTTTCCTTTTCAATTAAACCTCATTTGCCACATACAACAGTGCATTGAGGTTGGCTTGTAAATTGGAGGCATCCTGTAAGGACGTTATTCCACTGCATAGCTTGGTGTCATCTGCAAACACTGAAATTGTTATTTTAATCCCAGACTCTATATAATTTATAAATATATTGAAAAGTAAGGGTCCCAACACTGAACCTTGGGGTACACCACTGATAACCTTACACCATTCAGAGTAAGAATCATTAACCACTACTCTCTGAATTCGGTCTTTTAGCCAGTTTTCTATCCATTTACTAACTGATCTTTCCAAACACTTTACCTTACACATTAGCTGTGTGTGGGGAATTGTGTCTGGCACTCAGTGTGATGCGAAGAGATAAATGGCATTTCCTTATTTCCATGTGATCAGCTGTGATTGGACACAGCTGATCACATGGGTAAAGAGCCGTGGTGGGAGCACGATCACAGTGAGACTGAATGTGTCCCTCCACCATCATTTGTCTATATGGCGGGTGGGAGGCAGTTAAGGATTTTTGCCAAACATGGACTTTATGGACTCTGTGCTACCTCCTGTCTAGAACCTAGGCAACTAGTGAGTGTAGTTTTAGTGTCCTCTACTAAAGCATCTAAGCCCCGCCCACATACTCACAAATGAATGGCCCTGCAATCATTTTTCATGAAATGCGTTCCTATGGGGTTTTTCTGCCGCCTCCTAGTGTCCTCCTTGAGCTCCTGCACTTCTTGTTTTCTCCCTCACTTCTGTTTGTTTGGAATGTGCACTGCTCTATACACACTGCGCATCTCATAGTCCATCTCGGGAGTGAGCAAGAGAGGGTGGCCACATTCCTTACATACACTTAGACCATGGAGAACAGATGTATAGGCAGGTAGCTGGCTTTCCCATCTGCATGTGGTCTAATGGCAATATTGCATGGGAATGGGTGTCTTATAAGGAAATTGGTCCCTCAGGGATTCTGATGAGTGCCTTGAGAGAGGAAGGTAGTCTGATTGGACACCAAACTCTCAAGAGACTTTGGTGGCCATCTTGGGTCGGGTACCTTTTAACCACTTCAGCCCTGGAAGGATTTCCAGCTTTAGGACCGGAGCCCTTTTTGCGATTCGGCGCTGCGTCGCTTTAACTGACAATTGCGCGGTCGTGCGACGTTGTACCCAAATGAAATTTGCGTCCTTTTTTTCCCACAAATAGAGCTTTCTTTTGGTGGTATTTGATCACCGCTGCGTCATTTCTGATCGCCGCTATAAACAAAAGAAGAGCGACAATTTTGCAAAAAAACACAAATTTCTTACTTTTTGCTAAAATACAAATCCCCAAAAAAATATAAAAAAACATTTTTTCTTATCGGTTTTGGCCGATTTATATTCTTCCTCATATTTGTGATAAAAAAAATTGCAATCGGCGTTTATTGATCGTATACAATCAATAGTGCAGCGCTATGCCAAATGATACAATTGATATGAAAAGTTCATGAAAAAGTCCTTTTGATCTCCAAAGGCGTAGCAATAATCCTAGGTATAGATTGCTAGTACGTTTAAGCCAGAGGGCGCCATCACCCCTGCTTCATAAATCCAAAAGGATTCCCTCTGGCTCAAACGTCGAATATAATTTCCTCCCCTCCAATGGTGGGGTACCTGTTCAATTCCCAGAACTGTAAGCCCCTTGGATCCCTTTTATGACAATCTCTAAAATGTCTCGAGACACTGTGCGTAGGTACACCTTTACGTATGTTGTTTAAATGCTCCCTTATTCGAACCTGTAAGGGTCTGGAGGTCTGCCCTATATATTGGAGGCCACATTGGCACTCCAACATATAGACCACCCCTTTAGTGGCACAAGTAATTAGGTTTTTTATATTATAACTCCTACCAGTTACAGAGGAGACAAATTCCTTCCGTTTTTTCTTGTTGTTCTTGACGGTTTTGCATGCCTTACACCTACCACACGCCACAAAGCCCCTAAGAAAGGAAAAAATCAGATTTTCCGAGTAAATAGGCGGGTCCACCACCCCTGGGGCTATGGTGTCTCTAAGTACAGGGGCCTTGCGAAAAACGCCAGATAGGCTTTTCAGCCTGCATCACTAAGGTGAGCGGCCACTAGTACTAGCAATCTATACCTAGGATTATTGCTACGCCTTTGGAGATCAAAAGGACTTTTTCATGAACTTTTCATATCAATTGTATCATTTGGCATAGCGCTGCACTATTGATTGTATACATTGCTTCATGGTGTGGTGAATTTCCCATGAGTGTTCAGCTAGCTATGCACTACTGCTATTTTGTGATGATTTTATTTGATTTTTGGCGTTTATTGATTGGTTTGAGCAAAAGTGGTCACGTTTACGGATGATGAGAATTAATTTTTGGGGTTTTTATTTTTTTAAATTTTTTACTAGTAATGGCGGTGATCTGCGATTTTTAGCGGTACTGCGATATTTCAGCGGACATGTCGGACCATTTTGACACTTTTTTGGGACCATTGGCATTTATACAGTGATCAGTGCTATAAAAATGCACTGATTACTGTGTAAATGCCATTGGCAGTGAAGGGGTTAACCTGCAGGGGGCGCTCTAAAGGTTAACTATGTTCCCTGGGCGTGTTCTAATTGTGGGGGGACTGCCCTAGCTGGGGAAGGGAAGTGGTCACAGCCTCCATGTACAGGAACACGGACCTCTGTTCCTTCACTCCGGGGGGGGGGTATGGGGCATCGCGGGTGGCTGGCGGAGATCGAGTCTGCCGCACCCGCTCCCTGCCCCCCCCCCGGACACAGTGAGCGTGCCTCCGGCGGTGCGCGCGCGCTCACTGTGCGCGATCAGGCGGCCGCCGTCAGATGACGGCGATTCGCCTTACAGAGCCACTTTGCCGCCGTCAGATGCCGATCGGCGGTCGGCAAGTGGTTAAATAAGGAACCCTACACCATTTTGGTGCACATCTTACGAGTGAGTGGTAGAGAGAGGAACCTGCTTGTCAGGGACAGTACTTATCACAGGGTCAGGTTCCAGATGAGGAGGGATAGATCGGGGAAGGCTGTACTTTATACACGCCGGTAAGTGGTGCAGGGGCATAGAGCCAATACAGACTGCAGAAACAGCCCTTGCCTATGCCAAGAAAGGACACTACCCTCGGTAATGGAAGCCATTCTCCGATAACATATCCTGCAAATGTTGAGCCTGTATATTGTCTGGATGGCTTATATCAGTGCTAAAGATCATCTTATCTGTTGCTGCCAACAAACTGTGCACGATTTATATAAAATACATCAGTACTCTATATTCTGTGTGCATGTACTTTCTCTCGATACTAAGTGCCGAATTTGGGCCCCCACCTACGTTGTACAAACATAGCCACCTTCTATCAGAAGGCTGGATCACAGCAGCAAAAAAAAAGAATTTAGAGATTTGGAGGAGGCTGAGAGCAATAGAATGGACTTTTTTGCGTTAAAAATACATACTTGAATAGCCCCTACTAGGCACTTTTACCCACTTCCTGCCCAGGCCAATTTTCACCTTTCAGCGCTGTCACACTCTGACAATTGCGCGGTCATGCAACACTGTACCCATATGAAATCTTTATAATTTTTTTCACACAAATAGAGCTTTCTTTTGGTGTTGTTTTTTTATTTTTTGCTAAATGAAAAAAGACTGAAAATTTAAAAAAATAAACATTTTTCATAGTTTGTTATGAAATTTTGCAAACAGGTAATTTTTCTCCTTCACTGATGGGCTCTGATAGGCGGCACTGATGGGCATGGTTGGGACTGCACTGATAACAGTGCCAAAGTCCCTTTAACACAAGCCGGTTTATCGACTCTTTTCTTCTTTCTTCAGCTGTCAGCCCGAGGAAAGAAAAGCCATTAACCGGCTTGTGTTTACATCCGTGATCAGATGTCATTGGACACAGCTGATCATGTGGTAAAGGGCCGCTGTGATTGGCCCTTTACTCCTATCTGTGATCAGCTGAGTCTGCAGGGAATGCCGACAGCGCAAACAGGGAAGGGCGTCCACATACGTCCTCCCAGCAAAGTAAGCTTTCACTTTAGCCTTCTTACGACTATAGCAGGGGCAGGAAGTGGTTAACCTCCTCCCATCCACGCCATAGCCGAATGACGGCTACAGCGCGGCTCTAAAATGCCGGGGGGACGTCTATAGACGTCCTCCCATTTGGCTCGTGCTGGGCGCGCGCCCGCGGGTTGGGCGGACCCGATGTCCGCCGGAGACCCGCGATCTCCTTACAGAGAGGAGGAACGGGGAACCGCCGAAGTAAACACGGCGGTTCCCCGTTCTGGGAGGGGGGGCATGCCAGATCTACTGATCCCTGTCACTGGGATGAGGTAGATCTGTCATGCCCCTGTGACCCCGGCCCCCCCACAGTTAGAACACACCCAGGGAACATAGTTAACCCCTTCACTGCCCCCTGCAGGTTAACCCCTTCACTGCCAATGACATTTATATAGTAATCGGTGGATATTTACATTTCTGATCGCTGTATAAATGTCATTGGTCCCAAAAAAGTGTCAAAACGTCCGACATGTCCACCCCGATATCGCAGTACCAATAAAAATCGCAGATCGCCGCCATTACCAGTAAAAAAATAATAATAATAAAAACGCCATAAATCAATGTCCATAGTTTGTAGGCGCTATAACTTTTGCGCAACCCAATCAAACAAAAAATATGTAGAAGAATATATATCGGCCAAAACTGATGAATACATTTGTTTTTTTATTTTTGGACATTTTTTATAGCAAAAAGTAAAAAATATTGTTTTTTTTTTTCAAAATTGTCGCTCTTTTTTTGTTTATAGCGGCGATCAGAAATGATGCAGAGGGGATCAAATACCACCAAAAGAAAGCTCTTTTTGTGGGAAAAAAAGGACGCAAATTTTGTTTGGGTACAACGCCGCACGTCCGCGCAATTGTCATTCAAAGAGCGACAGCGCTGAAAACTGGTCCGTGCAGGAGGGGGGGTTTAAGTGCCCAGTAAGGAAGTGGTTAAATATGTTTTGACCACTTAGGTATAAAAGGGAAATTAAGGTAGAAATTAAGGTAGAACTGAAGGGGTATTCTCAGCTAAGCACACCTACCTGTCTGAGCTAAGGGAAGATAGATTACGGGAAGTAAATGCTACATGAAACGTCTGCCCTTACGCAAGATGGCAACAACCTTAAATGTTATGGGGTGTTTTTCAAAAGTGATTTCGCAGCAAAATAAAACATGGAGACATGAATGGATGGGTGAGTTTGTGTTGAATGTTAAAAATTAAATTGTTACTAAACCCAGGATCCTGCATTCACTATATCTGGTCTCCAACAATATACAGACCATGGAAATGCAATTATTTTAGTAAATATAAAGTGCCAAATACCCCATTTTATCTGCAGTATATAGCAGTTTTGTGATTTTTATCAGTGTCTAGTTAAAGCTTGTACGAGGAGTTTTCATTCTCCTCTGACCGTCCTATGAGGTTCAATGACTCCTGACCCTCTGTCTGGACAATGATGATTGGCCCTGTACCAATCACATGCACCCTCTCAAAAAACAATCTCTCTGGCAATACACACCAAACTGAGCATGTGCAGAGTGCGCCCAAGGCTCTGTACTATCAAAAAGCACATTGAGAAGCCACCTTTAAAAGTGCTATTGGGGACAGCGAAAGATGGGGAGGATCAGAGAAGGCTTAAACAGCCTTCTTACACAATGCAGATTATTAACCCCTTAGGTCCCACAGTGAATATAACAAGCATGCTTTACTGCATATACAGACTGATTTTACTGTTGTGGGTTTAGTAACACTTTAAACACCGCGTTTTTTAGTTTGTGGTACCCAGATGTAGTGTAGTTTTCCTTTAAGGTAAAAAGTAAATGGCAATGGTGAATCCCATGTTTCTGTTCTTAAAAGCTACCTTTAACAGGAGTTTTGAGCCTTATGACTGTAACCATACCTAAAGATATATGATCACCAAAAGCAGAATGAATATCTTCCAACCATAACTGGGGATGAATCCAAGCTCTAGGTCAGACCGCTATACATAGCTTTCTTTTATCACATGTTCAATCAAGTTGTACAGATTAAAAAAATGGCTAGCATTTACATTTAAAAGGAAGGAAATTTCAGCAATACACCTACAGAACACAAGTAAGAGTCCTTGCATACGGGGCTTTCCGCCCGGTGGACTCCGCTTTGCTCAGCGGGAGATCGATCCGTTGAGCAGGCGGATGACAAATCCGTCTCCACTCACTGTGCAGAGACAGACCTGTCAGAGCCCCGCCCTCCTACATGGGGAGATCGGATGAAAACCGGCCGCCTGTCCATATTCATCCAATACGCCAGACGGATGGAAAATAGGGCCTCCATCTATCTGGATTTCATGGACAGGATCGGATCGGATAGCAGACGTGTCACTGCTGACATCCATGCTGAATGGAGCGTCCAATCAGGTCCGCTTGAAAAAACTGACAGGGGGACCTGATCGGAGCGCCCGTGTGAAAGGGGCCAAAATGGCAAAGTTTAACCATATACTACTGCAGGCTATTCTGTGAGGGGCCATTGGTCACACTACTATAAGACTTGAAAGAATGTTGCTCAAACCACTGACCATGTGACCACAGTTGGCAGCCATTTTGAAATTTACTGATATTTCTTGCTACTACCATAAACTTCCACCAAACAACCCAAATTAAATTCTCCTGCCCTTGACAATCACCATTTATGTGTATGTTAGTAGTTTGTACCCGCAGTGCAGTGTAAAAACAAAACTGCACTTTGCTTTTTTTATCCTACCTATAATTTACCGACACTAACTGACACTGATACTAATTAAAAAAAAAAATACTGACCCTGACCTTGACCCAAACACTAACCCTGGCACTGACCCAGATCAAATCTTGATCTAGGTATTTTTTATTATTATTTTATTTTTTACATATTTTTTTCTCTGATACGAAGTATTTCTCTTCTCCATTCACAGAGAAAGAAAATACGTTGTGGGCTTCACAATGACTCTCCACAAGTGGTCCTTGGCTCTTCTAACTGACCACTGTGATACCCAATCAGAGGTTAGTTAGTACGGGGCCCCCTGCTAAGACCCCAGTCTCTGTGCTGGGAGTGAGCCATGTGGCTCACTCCCAGTACAAAGGGAGATACACAAATATGCAGCCCCATGGAAAAAAAGCCCAGTTCAGTGGGGCTGTATATATGTGTACCGTCAGCGTGAAAGGTTTAAAGGAATTATCCTTTAATGTGAAACAATTAAAATGTCTAAGTTCACTTAAAAAAAAAAATGCATATTTTTTCAGGTAAAACAAATGTGCATGTAATATATATATATATATATATATATATTTTTGAGCTTGTGAAGCATTGCACCAGCGATCAGCAGATTGATGGTGCCATGCAGAGGTCTCCTGCAGATCTTTCTGTGTATCTGTGTGCCCATACATCCCATACGGGCAGCGCCATAGTAGTTCATGAGAACTATTGTACAAGCTGACAGCTGCAAAGGGATTTGAGCACAGGTATACCTTTTCTCTGTTGTAGTTCATTCACACACAGAGCTGTGTGAATAAATGATGTGGCCATGTGGGTGGAGCCACACACGGCTGCGCTAATTTCAAAAAGTGACAGCTAGTGCGGTGAACTTCTATCCATACTGCCGTTTCTCTCCATACTGCTGTCACAGGGAGTGCGGGGATCGGCAGCGGCTGAAGCATTGGGAACATGTTACATGTTCCACCCTTAAAACGGGTGGAATATGTAACATAGAAGAAATGACATATGCAGCAGCGCTTATATGGTCTGTCACTATGTATCCAAAGTTCATTTGTAAACGGACACTTATAACTGTTTCAAAGTTGCATACAGCTACAATATAAGAATGAAGGTCCACAGTCTGTAGTAATAAGGTCACCATCTGACTTCTAAAGATAGTCACATTCCACCTCATGCATAGAGACAAACTTAAGTGAATCCCTTCACCCTTAAATGGACTCTTACTGACTCTCCATGCCTGTCATTCTCATGAACAGGCCATCACGCTTTCAGTGCACTCAAAGCACTTAATCACTTTTGGCGATCTTGTCCCCTCCACAGGTTGCAACATGTATCCATATGGGAAGAGCAGAAAAAAGCCACAATAGCATGATACTGCTTAAAACATTTTAATTGTAATTGTAAAGATAAAAATAAAACAAAAGCAAAACCAGAGTGAGCTACCACTAGAGGTCAGCCCCCCTAGGTAGTCTCCTTACCAGCTTGAAGATTTAAGACAGCTTTGTTTCATATGAGTCGGATGCCGGCTACTCATGGAGTCTCTGCAGACACCGCACCTATAGTCGCCACTCACTGCCCCGTCCAGCAGGGTATGACAGGCAATCCAAGGATACCAACATCCGATCCCTCTGTTGCCACCGCACAGCCTCAGACGTGTTTCGTCGTGCTTGACTTCTACTTGTGAGTAGCTGTGCGGTGCGGTAGCATAACGTTAAATACTATCCTCCCCTTCATCTGCAACTCCTAACTTCCGGTGTCTCCAGTGGCCAGAATAGGCAACATCCGCCTCTCACAACGGTCACTTAGTACAAACACAATCCATTGTATTTTTAAAAAAGTAACTTTTCTATGTTACATACAGTCTGTAAACACATACTCTGTGAATCAAGTTCACTCCAATATGCAGTGAGGGAAATGTGATATCAAATAAAACCATATGAAATTGTTAAAGAATAAAAGATAGCATTAAGCTCTTTTACCTTCCAGTCATTTATGAAAATGCAAACAGTCTTCACCAATTTGCACCAAACATCACCTGCAACTACCCCATATCCCATATCATTCATATCTGTGCGACTTCAAAGTAGTCCCTGCACTACTTTGGTCCGACTTTGATGCGACTTGAGGTCCATATACCTCAGGATTACACGGGCATAGCTTCAAGTCACATCAAAATCATGGCAAAAAATTGCAGCAAAATCGTGCGACTTTCAGGTCGCACAAATGTGAAAGAGACCTAATTGTTGTTTAAGCCTGATGAACGGTCTAACTGGGGTCATACAAAGTTGGATTTTCATTTGAAAATGTGTACAAAATTCAAAAAAATTATTTGATGAGTCAAATAATTTGGTTAAAGGCCCTTAATGTCATCCAGACCTTGTTGAACTTCCAGTGACCAGTATGAGAGCGTGAGAGTGATAACACCAAATTTAACACTCCTGCTCCCCATTCACAGCTGAGACCTTGTATCACTAACGAGTCACATGGCATTGGGGAGGGAAAATGGCTAATTGGGCCCAAATTTAACATTTTCACTTAGGGGTGTACTCACTTTTGTTGCCAGCGGTTTAGACATTAATGGCTGTGTGTTGAGTTCTTTTGAGGGGACAGCAAATTTACACTGTTATACAAGCTGTGCACTCACTACTTTATATTGTAGCAAAGTCTCATTTCTTCAATGTTGTCACATGAAAAGATGGAATAAAATATTTACAAAAATGTGAGGGGTGTACTCACTTTTGTGAGATACTGTATATATATATATATATATATATATATATATATATATATATATATATATATATATATAGTGGGTAAAATAAGTATTAAAGCTTAGACCTTTCTGGCAGGAGGTGATTGGTATCAAGCACTTGACCAACGTCAACCTGGAAGGGAATCCTACGGCCTGTCTTTTGCACCTCTCACCCCGTCCAATTAAGTATAAGGTTTCCCTCACAATCCAGTTACTGAATTCGGCTAAGGCATGCATTCCTTTGTGTTGGAGATCCGAAAACCCGCCCTCAAAATCTTTGTATTTTTCCAAAGTTTACCTCCCTGGCGGTATGATTATGTCCGATTTTTGTGTCTCAAAGCGGTACATTTTTTCGCATAGAAATCTGGCATTTTATATTGTAGGCCTGCAATTCTTAGGAATAACTCACTTAAGACAAGAGTCTAGTAGACATCCTGGGTATGATAAAGTTTGAAAGAAAAAATCATAAATTAAAATATATATGAAAAAAAAAAATAATAATATAATAATAAAAAAATTATTCAATAATGTAATCAAGTCAAAAACACTGAAATTTGCTCAGTTGCAGACTTGTCTTTGTCGTCACTTTCAGTATCTGATGATAAATTTCCCCAAAAATCAGTATCACTCAATTCTGCAAATGATTCTTATTTACTATCGCTGTTTTCTAGTTGATTAAAAACCACTTTTGACGCAAAGGGACGCTTTTTGGATGCCATGGACATTCTCAAGTTTCCAGGCAGAAAGAATATAAAAGTGCATGCAGGGCTCTGGGCAAACCACTAGGGACAAAGGGGATGTGAAATAATTTCATACAGTAATGTAATCTTATAGATTACAGTGTACTGTATGTTTACTGTGTGTTTCACTTTTTGAATTTCCCACCAGGTTCCGCCCCCGTGCAACGTGACGTTCACAGGGAACGGAGCCTGGCATTACACAGGCATCGGACACAACCCGCAGACACAGCGGGGGGACATTGCTGGATCCAGGGGACAAGGTAAGTAACCCAGTCTCGAATCAAGTGATGCAATCCCGAGTGTGGCTTGGGGTTACCGCTATTTGCAGTGAAAACATACCCCGAGCCACACTCGGGAATACCGTCAAGGCTACTGAACTTAGGGACATGGAGAATCTCACTGCCACCTTGCATAACAGAGAGGAGACCTTTCGCGACACCTGGAGACCGTGGCAACATTTTGTCTTCACTGATGCCTACCTACAAGGGGCCTCATAATTGGGCTGAGTCACTGAGTTTGGGCATGCTCCCTGGGTGAGGGGTCCACCCCTCCTTCCCCTGAGTTTTTCCGTCCCTGTATCTGAGCAGCTCAATCCTACTTTTCCACAGCTACTGCCTACATCTCTCTCTCTCCCTCTATTCTCTCCTATCCCCACCCTTCCTGTTCACTGGGCCCAGATATGGTTGTAGTCCCTCTCCAGATACCTGTATACTCTGCTATACATTAATCCCCATATTGGTCTAGCTGGCCACCATAAGGTTTGCTCCCCGGTATAATATATCATCTTGCTAAAACATAGTTGCACTGCTGTAATTTATGAGTTGGTAGGTGTGGTACACTATTTGTTGCATATACCTGGTTAACTGCAGTGCATCTTTATATTTTGATCCGTTTATTTGCATATTCAGATTGTGCTTTAACTGATCTATTGACCTACGAATATTGCTGAGAGATTTTCAGTGTCTATGCTCATTACTGACCATGCGCTGTTTTTTTTTTTCCTCTTCATGTTTCTGTTAAACTGTAAATTGCAACATGTGGAAAATAAAGGAATTACAAAAAAAAGTAATAAAAAAAAGCAAGAGAAGTGCCACCTAAGTAGAAGTTAAAAAGTCAGTTTATTCACAAAAGTTATAAAAGCTCACAAGATCAAGTAGTAAAACGTGCATCAAAAGCATAGGGTTGGCGCTCTGGTCTGTCCTGCATGCACCGCGGTGTGATGAAGCATCATCACTGGGGATGGGAGAGATCGATGGAGCATCCCGTGGCCACCAGGCAGTCCACGCCAACCAGCGTGGAATGCACAGCGGATATGACGTCACCAGAACAGAGGAGACAGCAGGCTACGTGCTCTGAGCCACCAGCTACTTCTATAGGCCTGGGGGTGTAATGTTCTGAAAGGCTATGGATACATCTAAGCCAGCTGTAGGACTACGAAGGCCAGCAGCTCTTTAAATATAGCAATGTACAGATGACATGGAAAACAATGTTAGATCAACGGTTACAATCTTAGGCAATAACTACATAAAGTAAAAATAAAAACTTATACATACAAAAGTTTAGAGAACAGTAATAAGGTATTGGGGACAGCAGTAAACCTAGTCAGTTATGGATTCCCTATCTAGATATATATCTGTATATGAAGAACTGTGACAATATACGAGACAGAGAAAAGGACATCAAGTATAGTATATAATGGAGCTTATAATGTACCGATACTTAATATGGCCATGAATAGACCCCTAATTATTAAAGTGGAAGTCCATGCTAAAACTAAAATCCCTGTATCTATAGACACCGACATTCTAACACTAACCTATCTAGCCCTGTAGAGAAAAAACCAGCATACAAACCTTTTCTGAAGGCGATCCAATCCGATTTCTAGCGGCGGAAGCTCTGCAGAGGACGCAGCCGACAACGGCTGTGAAATGAATGGGAAGTGATGTCACCCATAGACTTATTATGGGGCTTCCATTGTCGGCTGTGTCCTCTGCACCCACCTACACAGCGAAGCCATGGTTGACAGCTCAGCAAGAGATCGGGTAGGAGGGGTTGCAGAAAAGGTATCTATGCTGATTTTTTTCTCTACAGGGCTAAATAGGTTAGTATTAGAATGTTGGTGTCTATAGATACAGGGATTTTAGCATGGACTTCCACTTTAATATTTTCAAATGTATTTAAAAAGCGACCATTTAAGGGTAAGTAATATAAAAGCTATATATGTAAAATAATGGGTCATCCCTTATTACAAGAATCAGATACAAAATATATGAGTTACCATTGAGTATGTACCTCCTTGTTTAATCCTCCCAAGGCAAGAGTACCCAGGGAATATATCCAGTGCGTTTCCTGCTGGCATAACCGTTTGAAACGTTCAGGCATAGGAAACGATTTGGGAATGGCTTTGATAGACCATACCTGGAAGAATGGACCAAAATCACATCTGAGCAATGCATGCGACTAGTTTCTCCATACAGGAGGCGTCTTGAAGCTGTGGTTACCAACAACGGATTTTGTACCAAGTATTAAATACATTTCAGTTAGCGTGTTCAATACTTTTTCCCTGTGTCATTCCATTTTATTACATGTAGCTTAATATTTTTATACACACACTATATTGCCAAAAGTATTGGGACACCCCTCCAAATCATTGGATTAGGTTGTTCCAATCACCCTAATGGCCATAGGTGTAGAAAATCAAGCACCTAGGCATGCACACTGCTTCTACAAACATTTGTGAAGGAATAGGTCACTCTCAGGAGCTCAGTGAATTCTAGTGTGGTATCGTGATAGGTTGCCCCCTGTGCAATAAGTCCATCCGTGAAATTTCCTTGCTACTAAATCTTCCACAGTCAACTGTTAGTGGTATTATAACAAAGTCAAAGCAACTGGGAACAGCAACTCAGCCACAAAGTGGTAAGCCATATTAAATGATAGAGTGGGGTCAGTGCATGCTGAAGTGCACAGTGCACAGAAGTTGCCAACTGTCTGCAGAGTCAGTAGCTACAGGCGCCAAACTTTGTGTGGCCTTCAGATTAGCACAACAGTGCAAAGAGAGCTTAATGAAATGGGTTTTCATGGCTATGCTGCATCCAAGCAGTACATCACCAAGTGCAATGCAAAGCATCAGATGCAGTGGTGTAAAACACGCCGCCACTGGACTCTATAGCAGTGGAGACGTGTTCTCTGGAGTGGCGAATCACTGCCAATCCGATGGACATGTCTGGGGTTGACGGTTGCCAGAAAAGCGGTACTTGCTTGACTGCTTTGTGCCAAGTGTCAAATTTGGATGAGGGTGGATAATGGTGTGGGGTTGTTTTTCAGGGGTTGGGCTTAGCCCCTTAGTTCCAGTGAAGGGAACTCTTAAGGCGTCAGCATACCAAGATATTTTGGACAATATCATCCTCCCAACTTTGTGGGAACAGTTTGGGAGATTGCCTCTTCCTGTTCCAATATGACTGCACACCAGTGCACAAAGCAAGGTCCATAAAGACATGGATGAGCGAGTTTGGGGTGAAGGAACTTGACTGGCCTGCACAAAGTCCTGACCACGACCCGATAGAACACCTTTGGAACGAATTAAAGTGGAGACTGCGAGCCAGGCCTTTCGTCCATCAGTGCCTGACCTCACAAATGTGCTTCTGGAAGAACGGTCAAACATTCTCATAGATACTCCTAAACCTTGTGAACAGCCTTCCCAGAAGAGTTGAAGCTGTTATAGCTGCAAAGGGTGAGCCAACTCAATATTGACCCCTACAGACTAAGGCTGGGATGCCATTAAAGATCATGTGCGTGGAAAGGCAGATGTCCCAATACTTTTGGCAATATAGTGTGTTTATCAAAAGCATTAAAGGAGTGACAGGAAATGGGCAAAATATATTTTTCAATTACCCGGAAAGCTTTATCAGACTCCTTGACAACCTGTTCCCTGAAGAATACAGAAATAGTTAAACATATGAAAAAATGTGAGTAAAATTGGCACCAACCTGGAGTGGGAATACAACAAAAGCACTACAACTATATAAAATATGAAAAAATGTGAAGCTGCACCTTTAAGTGGATCCCCCATCTCAAAACAAAAAAATATATTGAAAAGTAAGGCGCTACCACACAACCTAACCTTTACAACTACAAATACCATCAAGCAAAGAACCTCAATCCAATTGGTCTAACATAATAAGCAAAGATGAAACAATGTTGCATATTAACAATACAAAATCTATAACAGATAGTCCTTATGTAAAGCTCCAACCACCATGCATTCTGATAATAAAGTGCTTAAGGGCACTTTCACACTGGGGGCGGTAGCAGTAAATCCCCACTAGTTTCAGCGGGGATTTACCACTGTTATAGCGGAGCTACGGCCATGGGAGCGGTGTGCTTTTAACCCCCAAGGGGATAAAAGTGCCAGAGCTTCGCACTTCTGAGGCGGTGTGCAGCCACTTCGGAAGCGCTGCCCCATTGTTTTTAATAGGCAGGGGCGGTAGAGAAGCGGTATATCACTGCTCACCGCACCGGTCAAAGATGCTACTTGCAGGACTTTTTGTAACATCCTGCAAGCGCAACGCCCCAGTGTGAAAGCACTCACATTGGGGTGGATGGGGAGGGATTTTGAGGAGCTTTACAGGTGCTATTTTTAGCTAAATAGCGCCTGTAAAGTGCTTCAGTGTGAAAGGAGTCTAAATGGTATCTTTCATTCGTGCCCCACCACGTTGTGTACAGAATGCACCCTTACCAGCCATATATAATGGATGCACCTTTGATAACTTTGGTGTATCACCCATTCTCAAATAGCAGATGAGAAGATTCACACATGTGATGTCTTATGGAGATATACCAGCCACTGGCCTCTCAGATTCCTTTACTCTCTCCCCAGCAGCCCAGACCCAGAAAAGATGTAAAATTCCAGAATATTGTAATTCCATTTTTATTAAAAGGCAAAAGAAGCAAAGAGAATTGTTTACTAAACCACTTCACCCCCGGAAGGATTTCCCATGTTAGGACCACAGCACTTTTTGCAATTCGCCACTGCGTCGCTTTAACTGACAATTGCACGGTCGTGCGACGTTGTACCCAAACTAAATTTGCGCTCTTTTTTTCCCACAAATAGAGCCTTCTTTTGCTGGTATGTGATCGCCTCTGCGTCATTTCTGATCACCGCTATAAACAAAAAAGGAGCGACAATTTTGCAAAAAAAAAAAAAAAACAACATTTCTTACTTTTAGCTAAAATACAAATCCAAAAAAAAAAATATATATATATAGAAAAACTAATTTATTTATCGATTTTGGGCGATTTATATTCTCCCTCATAGGAAATACAAAAAGGCGGGACTTTAAATGAAATGCACAAAGGGAGAACCAAGAATAGAATAATATATTAGTATGTTTGTATTAGAAATGAGCTAAAACATAGCTTCACCTTTTATATTATTTAGGGGATTAATTCATATTCAGTGAAAGTCATCAAAATTAAAATTGAAACTATACCTGCATATTCATGATTCTAAAACATCCTTGATATTGAGGATAAGTAGAATATAATAAATAGGAGCTTTATGAATATGCATTTCATTGAAAGTCCCGCCTTTTTGTATTTCCTTTGTATACATAATAGGGATGGAGGTACATGACATAGTCATCTCCTCATTTAAAGTCCCACTAATCTCTCCCCCCTTCTGATATTCTTCCTCATATTTTTGGTAAAAAAAAAAAATCGCAATCGGCATTTATTGATTGGTTTGCGCAAAAGTTGCCGCGT
>BLSH010466115.1:0-24829 GCA_018402905.1 Glandirana rugosa
AGGAACATTCTTCCCACTGATCACCAATGTAAGGAGCATTCTTCCCACTGATCACCAATATAAGGGGCATTCTTCCCACTGATCACCAATGTAAGGAACATTCTTCCCACTGATCACCAATGTAAGGATAATTGTTGCAGGCCAGAAGAGGTAGCAATAGCTGGTGGTGTTGGTAGACCAGCCAAAGTGGGAGGTGGCAGAAGCTGGCAAAGGTTTGTAATCATATGGTTGAATAGCTGCCTTCAATGCCTGGGCTGCCTGCAGGGGGCCGGTCCACTGTGCTTAAAAGTTTGCCTGAGACAGCCAATGCCACCCTTCCCCTTTAGTCAGGGATCAAAGCCATGTTGGACATGAGAGGAGATCCTGCTATTATCGAGAAATGTTTATAAGAAGATCTTCCTAATCATCTCTTCTAAGTGGAGCATATTTTACTCTCAGTGGGATTGTAGACTGGGATCTGGCATATGCCACTTGTACTGGAGATCCAAAAGGATGGCCACCGAGTCATGGTCCTCTCTTTCATGGTCCAAATCTCTGGCTCCTTGCACAGGCATAAAATATTGTCTACAGCACCAATAGTGTCCTCAACAATTCTCACACCACCCATGTACCACTCATGTAGTTTTGGGGGGGTGAAAAGTCCCCTTGGAAGCTGTACCATTTCCTCCTCACCACCAGCACCCCATCCCTCCTCCTAAAACTCCTCCTCTGTCTCCTGCTGCCTCATTCTCATAGGGATGAAGGTATTGGACAAAGAATCCTGCTGGGTCTGAGATAGCAAGAAGTCCTCCTCTTCCTCCTGCCGCTGTGTCCCAAGTGCCAAGTCTATCACACCAGGCAGTGTGTGCCCCCGCAGGAGCAATGGAGGGACCCTTCCACTAATCTCTACATTATATCTGAAATATTGTGACTCGCCATTCTGGTTGCCCATTTGAACAGAGACGTTCAAGAAGATGGTTCAAAAGGTTTTAGTGGTGATTCTTACATCTTGATTGACTGTCAGCATTACATCCAGATATTTAATAGCTGTAGGATGCAGGGGCGTAACTACAGGGGTTGCAATTGCAACTGTGCTCCGTGCTCCAGGGGGCCTGTGTGCTTCCCTTTTACACCTGGAATAGGAGGCATGGCGGGGCGACATTTAGAGGAACCAATCTCCTCCACTTTCCTCCTAATAGAGGAGATTGGTTCCTTTATATGCTGCCCCCGCCACCCCTCCTATCCAGTTTGTCTTCTGCTGTTCCCAAGGTCCCTGTGTGCTCTCCTGGTCCCCCCCCCCCCACAGAGCTGCTGTCTGTAAATTTGTCATTTACCGGCTCCTTCCTTTTTTGAATGGACAGAAAGTCAATTATTGGTACCAATGTGTTCACTCATAACTGAAGCATAGTAAACTGTTTTTACTATACTTCCATTTTTGAATAAATGGGAGGCTTGGTACACAACTATACGTTTATTTGGTGGGACCGTACTAAAGGGAACCGCGATGGGAGTAAATGGCCCCAGGATCAGTGGGAAAAGGGAAGGGCCCTGGCCAGGGACCAGGGTGGCCCTTCATAATTTCTTGAACCGGGGGTCCTTACGGTTCTAGTTACACCTCTGGTAGGATGAGTATGGCTTGTAAATGAAAGTCCATAAGTGTTTTCATTTAGATACTGGACAAAGAGAACGCTTGATGAAGGTTCACCTTCCCAGATGAAGATTAAATCATCAATATATCTCTCACAGTATAATATTGTGGAAAAAAGGATTCGTAGAGGAAGAAATATATTTCTCTTCAAAATGACAGATTTATAAATTTGCAAAACTGGGATAAAACCGAGTTCCCATGGCTGTTCCCATGGTCTGGATATAGAAAATATCCAACAATGAAAAATGATTGTGTGACAGGATAAACTCTATTGCTTATAATAAAAAAAAATCACTCTAGGTAGAAGGAATCAGTTTCCAAGCCTTTACCATGTGACATATTAGAATAAAGGGAAGACACATCTAATGTGAGCCAATGGTAGCTGCTGGACCATGGGATAGGAATTATATGATTCAAAAGTTCAAGTGTATTTTATATTTTTATCTTGAATAAACATTTTAAATGGAAAGCACTATTGGTTTCCATATTATCTTTTGGAGGATATATCTGTGCCCTCCCAGATGGAGTGGTGTTATTGGAGACATCTTGGAGAGAAAGGGTGCTAATAGGACTTACAATGAGTTTAGGGTATAAGGTGGTGCTATTACATATATACCCCTAAAGGGGTGAGGCGCAATATAGATCTATGGTAACCAGGTCCCCCCATTTCAGGTGAGAGTCCATCTTATTTATAAATTGGGAAAGGAACATCACAAAGAGCTGTGGTGTGTGCCAATACTTTCCATGTGGGTTTCATGTGGAACAACATATCAAGATTGAGCACATTGCATACTTTTGGATCAGAGTTTAAATGTTGGACTTTTATGATTTCCATTAATTATTGTGGTGTGAAGGCGCCGATGTATGCTTTTCACTAAGGTGATTGTATGTTTATTTGATTACATTTTCAACACTAGTGAGCGCTGCGCTTTGGTTGTTCGGTTGATTTCAGCACAAACTGAATTTATTAGAAGTTGGCTTGGTTGGGGCAGCTTCCTGTAAGACCAGAGAGGCCCTAAAACAGGCTTCCTGTGTATCAGCACACACTGCTCATGCCAGAAATCGGTCTTCTGAGGAGGGGGCTCTAACTACCTAGACTGATTTTCTTTTGTGGGCAACAACCATCTGTCTCCAAATAGTCTTTCACCTCCTCAGGGACCCTGTAGAGGGAGGATGGAGGTGGAGGAGAGCTTACCTTGGAGTGGGGAATTGGGGCGGAGGACATAGCAAGGGAGCTAACAGTGGTGTAGGGGTGGATGGTGGAAAGGACAGGGTGGGAGCTGACTGTGGACTGGGGATGGAACTAGAGGTGCTAGAACAGAAGTTTATCACAAAGTTGGGATGGGGATGGAGGAAATTACTGTAGAGTGGAATGGGAATGGAGAAGTCGTGTTGGGGGCTGGTTGTGGACTGGGAATGGAAGTGGAGGAGGTAGAAGAGAAGTTTGCCATGAAGTTGGAATGGGGATTGAGAAGGCAGGGTGGGAAATTATTGTAGAGTGGAATAGGAGTGGAGAAGTCATGTTGGGAGCTGCTTGTGGGCCAGG
Source organism: Glandirana rugosa (assembly GCA_018402905.1). NCBI lineage: Eukaryota > Metazoa > Chordata > Amphibia > Anura > Ranidae > Glandirana > Glandirana rugosa. The sequence goes on from BLSH010466115.1 coordinate 3,174, forward strand.
GATGGAAGTGGAGGAGGTAGAACAGAAGTTTACCATGAAGTTGGGATGGGGGTGGAGGAGGCAGGGTGGGAAATTACTGTAGAGTGGAATGGTAGTGGAGAAGTCATGTTGGGAGCTGCTTGTGGGCCAGGGATGGAAGTAGAGGTGGTAGAACAGAAGTTTACCATGAAGTTGGGATGGGGATTGAGAAGGCAGGGTGGGAAATTACTGTAGATTGGAATGGGAGTGGAGAAGTCATGTTGGGAGCTGCTTGTGGATCGGGAATGGAAGTGGAGGAGGTAGAACCACATAGTTGGCAGAATGGCAGCTCATCTTGGAGTTGGAATGGGGGTAGGGAAGTCATGGTGGGGGATTAGGCGCAGACACCATGCCTCTTTCCTGACAGTCTCTGTCACGAGTGTTGCGCAGTTTCACAACCGCAGCTATAAATTTCTGATCTTGATTTCTCTGCTCTTTCACAGGTAATGTCCTCTACAGCCATATCCATATGTACACCCTGCTATGACCGATCATTTGACATTGCTACATATTTTTTGTAATGTACTCTACAGCCATATCCCATTAAACTTTTATATATAAAGCTAGCTCTGTAACAAATGCACTGTATTAGCAACTTTACTGCTGACTGATTCCTAACTCCATTTGGCTTTAGTGATCAAAAGACTCAATTACCTTTTATGACCCTGGCCTGTGTTTGTGGCTGGTCTGTTATTGTCAATCTCCCCTCCCATATACAAGCGTCTTAAATCAGATCCTAATTTTAACAAACGGCAAACGCTTGCCTATTCAATCTCCCTATAAATTTAAAGTAGCCATTGGGGAAGACGCAGACATCAGGTCCCTTTCCTGAGTGTCTCTATCTCAAGTGTTGCGCAGTTTCACCAACGCAGGATAACTAAAGCTGTATGAGGATACAACAAGAACTCTGCTCCACTCTGCAAAGATGGAAAGCAAACCCCCATTTGCTGTTAATTTGAAGCCAGATTTCCACTCTCTATCCACTAGTAGGCTCCTTCTACTCTTCCTTCTCACATTGGTGTTCTTTATCCCCAAATCGTCCTCACTCGACCCCTCCTCTCTACCACACAGCCTACACTTATAACCCTTACTCCTACCCTCTCCCTACAACTGCACCCATCAGCTCCTACAATTACTGAACCCACATGCTGACCTAAACACCTGGGAAGTGAGACACGTGCGCTCATACACATCCTGCTTCCATCTCGCTTTCCTCACCCTCCTCCTCCTAATCTCTGGGGACATTACTCCAAATCCAATCCAGAGTTTGACTCGGCTTCTCCTGCTGCCCTGTTAGGAGAAATCCTGCATCAAGTGGACGGTTTAGCGTTATTTGCGCGTTCGCGCGCCTTTGCATGTTCACGCGCGCCCAGGACTTAGGACTCCTGGCCAACCGGGTTTCAGGACCCACTTCCTGTTTGGCCGGGAGGAGAAGCAAACGCCCGGCACTTCCCATGGCAAGCTGCAGCAGGTGGAGAGGCAGCTTTCAGAAGCCCTATGCTGGATCCAGCACCACCTCCTAAGATAAGCACATGGATGGTGTCCGACCCATCCCGTCAGGGGGATGCTAGTGAGGGAGCCAGGGGCAGCTTCCAGGAGCTCTTCGCTGGATCCAGCACCACCTCCTAAGATAAGGAGATGGCGTCCGACCCATTCCGTCAGGGGGATGCTAGTGAGGGGGCCAGGGGCAGCTTCCAGGAGCCCTTCGCTAGATCCAGCACCACCTCCTAAGATGAGGAGATGGAGTCTGACCCATCCCCTCAGGGGGATGCTAGTGAGGGGGCCAGGGGCAGCTTCCAGGAGCCCTTCACTGGATCCAGCACCACCTCCTAAGATAAGGAGATGGCGTCCGACCCATCCCGTCAGGAGGATGCTAGTGAGGGAGCCAGGGGCAGCTTCCAGGAGCCCTTCGCTAGATCCAGCACCACCTCCTAAGATAAGGAGATAGCGTCCGACCCATCCCGTCAGGAGGATGCTAGTGAGGGAGCCAGGGGCAGCTTCCAGGAGCCCTTCGCTGGATCCAGCACCACCTCCTAAGATAAGGAGATAGCGTCCGACCCATCCCGTCAGGGGGATGCTAGTGAGGGGGCCAGGGGCCGCTTCCAGGAGCCCTTCGCTAGATCCAGCACCACCTCCTAAGATAAGGAGATGGCGTCCGACCAATCCTGTCAGGAGGATGCTAGTGAGGGGGCCAGGGGCAGCTTTCAGGAGCCCGCACCATCTCAGATCACGGCCCACCGTCCGATCGCCCCCCGGGGAGGCAGGTTGGTGGCTGTGGAAGTGAACGAGGCAGTGAGGAGGGCAGGTTTGTTTGCCGCCCTGCAAAATATTGAGCACCGGCCGCCACTGATTTCTTTAACTCTGGAGAGCTACTTCAAGGTTCACCCTAATAGTTTTCCGCTACAACATAACAATATAAAATGTCCCCGCCACATAATCAGAGCCTCATTCACCCTTCATCATGCAGCGATCCATCATACAGCACCCAACGATCGCTCACACACATCACAATCATCCAATACAATAATTGTTTATTATACTTTATCAATTTTATTGAGGTTAAAGCAAAATCCAGGGTTCAAATCAAAGCCGTAATCAGATTTATATCATATTAATACTATATACGTTCACTATAATCAGATAACAGATTACAATACAATTTGCAGGTAACAACTAATAAAATGCATGCTTTCAGGGTCCTTAAAGTCCAGCTGTTGTATTGGGGCCATTACCGGCCTTCTTCTCATGTTAGTTGCCTGGCTTTGGCTCAGTACCTTGGAGTCACCCAGAACAAGCCTTCCATAAATGAGCGTTAGCATTCCTTATCACTATATGGGTTCTAGGTCTGTGAAAGTGTTGAGGCCAAAGGATCGGCATGACAGCCAGGAAATGAACATTCTCAGACAACCTCCATAGATCTTCCATGTAACAAAAATGGAATTTGAAAGGCCGCATCACTGCTAAGAGGTCCAGATACAACTTTATTCCAACAAAAGTCAGGGGAGCAATCCAAAAAGTAACCAGGGGTCCATGCGCTATTTTTCCACCATCCATAAACCTTCCATGGAGGGCGTTCTGTGCACTTGTTGTTTTCTCTGCTGAAATGCTTTGTTGGTGAAATCTTCCCGGTGCCCGGAGCGGTGTGTGGAGCTGGGATTGGATTGGTGGAGCAGAGAAGGAGACGTCTTCCCGATGAGGATGATTGGACCAGACAGTCATGAGGAATGATATTCCTCCAATAGACAAGCTGGGATTCGCTATGCTATAAAACCGACTTTCATGGTCAACTTTTATCTCTTCCTAGGGGAACATTGATAAAAAGCATTTCCTATTCACACAACTTCCAGTGCACGTGGGAGAACAGCGGGAACATGACAGGTCCTCTTCATGAATCACAGCTAAAATCAAGGAATCCCCATCTTAAATATAAAAGGACTACATGGAAGAATGGGAGATTCAAATGTGTGGTTGAGAGCAATCAATGCAATTCAATCTGGAGAAAGTGTCCTGCTTTATATCTTCATCTGTTATTTGCAAATGGAGCTACTGGTGTCCAATGGCCAATGAGCAACGCATGACTGTAAAAATGTATGTGCTCCTTTGTGACTATTGTCCCAGATTCCACCAAGTATCTTCATGTTGTCTTATGGCCGGCAAGACTTCCTGCTCTCTAGCTCCCTTGTCTTCTCCTCCCATGCTCTTCTCCAGGACTTCTCCAAAGCCTCTCCCATCCTCTGGAACTCTCTACTGCAATCTGCCTGCCTATCTCCTACTCTGTCCACTGTTAGATGATCCCTGAAAACTCATCTCTTCAGGGAGGCCTAGCCTTCTAAATCTTCTATTTCTCCCATTAGTTCATCCCTCAGAGTTATTACCTTTTGTTACACCAGCCATTCGATTATATTAGATTGTAAGCTCCCAGGAGCAGGGCCCTCCTAACCTTCTTGTATTGAATTGTATTGTTGCTGTGCTGTCTCCCTTTATATCATAAAGCGCTACACAAACTTTTGGCACTCTATAAATCCTGTATAATAATAATAATTGTACTAAATAAACTGACGTAGCAAAGGCTTGAATTCTTTTGGGCCTAATTGGCCTGTTTTCAGGTGTATATATTCCTTCCTAATATTTCTCACATAGAAGTGTAATTGTGTCTCGGGATGGAAGTATTGTTTCACTTTTCATAACTGATGGCCATAAATCAATACCCATTTCTAGTGGTTGGATGATCTTTACCCCTTATCTACTGGGCACTGTCACCCCCTTACTGCCCAGTTCATTTCCCAGCTTTCAGTGCTGTCACGCTTTGATGGTATTTGGGGGGAGTTATTTTTTGCTAAACAAACAAAAAAAGACCAAACATTTTGAAAAAAAAAGTTTTCCTTAGTTACTGTCAGTATATTTTGTAAATAAGAGTTTTTTCCTTTTCACTGAAGGGCACTGATGAGGCGGCACTGATGGACAACACTAATGGGCGACACTATTGGGCACTGATAGGCAGCACAGATAGGCGTCACTCATGGCTACTGAAGGGCGGCATGATGGTCACTGAAAGACACCACTGAATAGTGTCACTGATGGGCACTGATTGGTGTCACTGATGGGCACTGATTGGTGTCACTGATGGGCAATACTGGGGCTGCACTGATGATCAGTGCCCTGATTACCTTTACAGTTTCCCCTGAGAGGAGATGCCGCTGATCGGCTCTCCTCACCTCACACTCTGTCACTGTGAGGAGAGCCGATAAACGGCACTTCTGTGTTCACATGTGATCGGCTGTGATTGGACACAGCTGATCACATGGGTAAAGAGCCACGTCATCAACTCTTTAACAAGATCAGGGTCGCACCATGTCCTGGGGCACAGTGAGACTGCGATCACCGGGCTGCGCACCCTGGTGACACTGGGGTGACATCATATGAACAGGAGGGGTGAGGGGATCCAGGCCATCGTCATTTTACTATATGGCAGGCAGGAGGTAGTTAAAGGAAAAGTAGGGGGAAAGCTTGTTTGACTATACTTCTTCTATGGGTCACAGGAGTGCAGATCGTTCTACACTGCTGTGACCCATTTTCCGCAGACAGCAGGCTTGAAGCCACATCACAGAGCCGGTCCAGACTGGGGCAAGATCGCGACAATATGGTTGGGATCCGTCCACATGCGAGCCACTCAGCGAGCCACTGAGAGCCTGAGCCGGCCACTCCTGCCCCTTCTACAGCCCAGCGCTCCAGTGATTGGCGGGGGGGGGTAGAGCAGAGCTCCGATGATGGACAGTCACCAGCTCTCTGCTTGCCTAGCTGTGAGAACCGGTGGCGTTTAATCGCTCAGCTCTCGGTGTTAGAGCTGGCGGGGGACAGATGCTGGATCCACCCAGGTAAGTAGGATTGAAAAAAAAATTCCCATTCTTCTCTTTTATGCTCTCATGTAGTCAGGGCCGCTGATAGGGGGGGGACCACCAGCCCTGTTGTACGGGGCCCCGAGCACACAGGGGGGCCCACACAGGGAGGGAGATTAGTGACAGACGACAATTGTGCCTCTTTTCCTCCAGCAGATGAAAGCTGCTCTCCTCCCCTCTCCCTGCTGCTAGCTTTTATCTGCTTAGAATGAGACAGTCGTCCTTCACTAATATCCCTCCCTGTGTGGCCCCCCCCCCTCAGCACGGGCTCTAAGGTTATTTCTGCTCCTGAGTTTATCTCTCTAACTTAGGCTCCATGCACACTGGCTTAAAAATCTCTGCTTCTACGAGAGTTTTGTGTTCTGCCTGTAGAAGCAGCTCAGGGTTATCCTATGTGGACGATTACAGGCATATTTTGAGCTCAGCGTTTAGAGGCAGGTTTGTGTTTCTGATTGGAGCTCACTGGCAGAAAAAAAAGGTTAAACTCATCTAAACTTTGTACAAAAAATGCTCTATATGAGTGTTTTTTTTTCCTGCCAGGTGAAGTGGAGTTTTTTAAGCCCGGTGTGCATGGAGCCTCACTTTGTTTCTGTCCCTCTGATCCGGGAGTCTGTATATACATATTTTTTTATCTTATCTTAATTTTTATTTATTAACTCAGTTTTATCTTTTATATTTAGCAGGAATTCTCTGAGTTATTTTGTATTTTTTTTAATTATTTGTATAATTGTCTATCTATTTATGTTGTTTCTGTCCATTTTCTTTTTTTTATTTCTGATCAGAGTAAAAGATTATCGGTCTAATGATTTTTATTAGATATAAAAGGAATTTTTTGGAATTATTCATAGTGCTGTATACTGAAAATAGGATGATAATAATAGCTACTTATTAGTAATTGGGAGTTATTGGGAGCCTTGTCATCCAGGCTGACCATGGCTGGTTACTTCTCATATTTGCTAAGAATCTCACATTTCTTTTTGGTTTTTTCTAGCATTTCCACTTTCTCCTGATAGCCCCTCTTCCCTTCCTGCTTCTCGGCTTGGATGAGCATCTCTATGTACTGCTCAGCAGACATGGGTTTGGGCTTTAAGGCGATCTCCTCCAGACGTTTAAGGCTCTTGATCATCTCCTGAATCAGTGTTTTCTCCTCCTTCTCTGACTTCTCTATTCCAGCTTTTATATTTTGGAGAGTTTCTTCACAAGAGGTCGCCTTCGCCTGTGCTAGGTATTTTTTTGTTATATCTTCAACAGTTTTCGTTTTGGTTTCATAAACTTCTTCCCAGTAATAATTATCATGCTTGTGTTGGCTCAGGGCACATTTACATTTATGGCAGTATCCAGTAAAAAAAAACCAGACAACGTAGAGCCAATACATTCTGCAGTTCAGGTAGCACGTTAGACTGCACGTCTCGCAGTTTATTGATCGTTCCTTTGATTCTGTTTTTTTTTTCACTAACTCCTTCACAGTCACCTCAACAGCGGAATAATTCTTAATATCCCCCTTGTGCCTTTCCAGTGCTTTCTCTGCTTCCTCAAGCTGATGTTGTTTTTGTGCCTTGTCCTCAATTTTATGGATCAGCCCTTCCAATGTTAACTCCAAAGCAATTCTTTCTTTCAAAACTTCCTTGGTTTTGTATAAATCTTTACTGATTACATTGGGCAAAAAAACTGAAAAAAAATTATCAATACTTTTAATTCCTCTCTTCCACTGTATTTTATTAATCTGGAAGGTGTCTTCATCCTCATCCTCATCCTCATCCTCACCCTCATCCTCTTTTGGGGAATTATTCACATACGTCATGGAAGTATCGATCTGGAAGTATACAGGATTGCCATCTTCAGATCGCGCACAGGGAATGTTGGCCTCATTGATTGGTAAGAGAACGTTTGGCTTCTGTTGATTTGCGAAGGTCGTGAAGAAGATGATGTTTTCCTTGATATCATTCCCAAAAATAGACAAAACGCTATCAAAGATATATCTCTGTGTTACAGTTAATCTAGCCTGCGTAGAGGAAATTACAAAACAAATGGCATCAATCCTCTGGAATTTGCATCTGCTGAAGAACGCTTGTATCTGCCGCATAGTTTCCATATCATGTTTTATCCCTCTGGTTTCTCCAAATCCGGGAGTGTCAATGAGGGTGATGGAGTACGGGATTCGGAGTCCATCTTCATGGTTGATCTGGTAGGCGGTGATTACTGATGTTTGGCTTTCAGCTTTGGTTTTCTCCACAATCAGCTTGATCCGGTAATCGTCACTCCACTCCACACCGAAGATGTAGTTGATCATTGTATTAATCAGCGAGGTCTTACCAGATCCGGTCTCACCTATCATCATGATCACTTTGTTCTTCATGCCGGCCTTTGCCTTTCCAAATTCCCATTCTCCCGTAGGTTCAGTGATTTCCGGCATCTGGTAGATGGTCAGACGTCCAACACTTTCCTTTTCAATCAGATGATTTCTCAGTTGTGTTAGTAGATATTGCTTCTGTTCTGCCGGTGATTTGGGTTTTGAATCACCTACCAAATCAACATACAATCCGTTATTAATAAAAGGTATGGTAATTATAATACATATAATATAGACATAATCAGACTGCTAGTTATAAAGAATAAAAAATAATCCACTCCAGGATTTAAACGTAGGAAATACAGTCAGCTCCATAAATATTGGGACATCGACACAATTCTAATGTTTTTGGCTCTATACACCACCACAATGGATTTGAATGAAAGGAACAAGATGAGCTTTACCTGCAGACTTTCAGCTTTAATTTGAGGGTATTTACATCCAAATCAGGTGAACAGTGTAAGAATTACAACAGTATGTATATCTGCCTCCCACTTTTAAGGGACCAAAAGTAATGGGACAATTGGCTACTCAGCTGTTCCATGGCCAGGTGTGAGTTATTCCCTCATTATCCCATTTACAAGGAGTAGATAAAAGGTCCAGAGTTAATTTCAAGTGTGCTATTTGCATTTGGAATCTGTTGCTGTCAACTCTCAATATGAGATCCATAGAGCTGTCACTATCAGTGAAGCAAGCCATCATTAGGCTGAAAAAACAAACCCATCAGAGAGATAGCAAAAACATTAGGTGTGGCCAAATCAACTGTTTGGAACATCCTTAAAAAGAAAGAACGCACCAGTGAGCTCAGCAACACCAAAAGACCCGGAAGACCATGGAAAACAACTGTGGTGGATGACCGAAGAATTCTTTCCCTGGTGAAGAAAACAACCCTTCACAACAGTTGGCCAGATGAACACTCTCCAGGAGGTAGGTGTATGTGTGTCAAAGTCAACAATCAAGAGAAGACTCCACCAGAGTGAATACAGAGGGTTCACCAAGATGTAAACCATTGGTGAGCCTCAAAAACAGGAAGGCCAGATTAGAGTTTGCCAAGCAACATCTAAAAAAGCCTTCACAGTTCTGGAAGAACCTCCTATGGACAGATGAGACCAAGATCAACTTTTACCAGAGTGATGGGAAGAGAAGAGTATGGAGGAGGAAATGAACTGCTCATGATCCAAAGCATACCACCTCATCAGTGAAGCATGGTGGTGGTAGTGTCATGGCGTGGGCATGTATGGCTGCCAATGGAACTGGTTTTCTTGTATTTATTAATGATGTGACTGCTGACAAAAGCAGCAGGATGAATTCTGAAGTGTTTGGGGCAATATTATCGGCTCATATTCAGCCAAATGCTTCAGAACTCATTGGACGGCGCTTCACAGCGCAGATGGAAGCATATTGCGAAAGCAACCAAAGAGTTTTTTAACTCTTTGGTTTTTTAAGGGAAAGAAGTGGAATGTTATGCAATGGCCAAGTCAATCACCTGACCTGAATCCGATTGAGCATGCATTTCACTTGCTGAAGACAAAACTGAAGGGAAAATGCCCCAAGGACAAGCAGGAACTGAAGACAGTTGCAGTAGAGGCCTGGCAGAGCATCACCAGGGATGCAACGTCTATGCTTTCCAGACTTCAGGCTGTAATTGACTACAAAGGATTTGCAACCAAGTATTAAAAAGTGAAAGTTTGATTTATGATTGTTAATCTGTCCCATTACTTTTGGTCCCTTAAAAAGTGGGAGGCACATACACAAACTGTTGTAATTCCTACACCGTTCACCTGATTTGGATGTAAATACCCTCAAATTAAAGCTGAAAGCCTGCAGTTAAAGCACATCTTGTTTGTTTCATTTCACATCCATTGTGGTGGTGTATGGAGCCAAAAAGATTAGATTTGTGTCGATGTCCCAATATTTATGGACCTAACTGTATGTATTCCATCTACATTTTTGGCTTGAATTCCTCATTTTGGCAAATTGGGTTTTCTCCAGGGAAGAGTTAATGCCTCTCCTGTGGTGCGTTTCTGTCATCGCCGAGCTCCTTCCTCATTGCTGCTGATTCCTGCGGCTGGTTATGATTCTGAAAGGTAGAATTATGGGCCGTAATTTCCAGATCCGTGTTGCAAATAGAGCCGCAAACCCTTGATTTAAAGCAATATTTATGCTCTTAAGGTGAACTTTGGGATAATGGAATCAGTCCAGAAAGCAGTGATAAATCGAGAGGGTCATAATCATAATGAAGTGCGAGCAGCGGTGGAGGGGGAGGGGCTGCGCTCTGTTTGTACACATACACAATATATATGGAATTTATACACAGAAGTTACTGTTTATTCTGAAGCTTTTATTGTGGTTTTTTTTTTTTTGCTGGGCTGTGTTTATTAATCATGGTCAGGGAAAAGGCCAAGTCGATTGGGTAAAACAGAAAACCTAAAGCTCAACTCCGGGATCAGCAAATATTGTCTCAATCCATTCATCATCTGTCTTCTTCTTGAATCTCGGTTTGCTTTGTGTATTTCCTCCAGAACTGTACAGTAATCCAGTGTGAGACTTCCTGTTATAAAGACCGCTCACTGCTGATCTCTCTCCTTGTGCAGGATGACTGGTCTTGTCTCCGCCCCTTCCTGTAGTTTTCTGCAGGCAGCCTGTTGTGGGTGATGCTTGTTGGACCCCTCCTACTAAATCAATGTCTGCAATTATCCCTACTACTCAGCCGTGCAGTAGGAGCCCATACAGTTAGATTGGTTGAATAGTTGGTATGGGCATCTTTGCCCAATGAAAGATGCGGCTCACAGACATAAAGCGGAAGTTCACCCAAAAGTGGAAGTTCTACACCCCCCCCCCCCCACCCTCCTTTTCACATTTTAATTGTTTTTTTTATTTGGGCACCAAGTATCTGGCTTTCCCAGGTACCTGTTCCCACTTCTGCTTGGATCTCCTACCAGGTATCTCCAAACTACGGCCTTCCAGCTGTTGCAGAACTACACGTCCCATGAGGCATTGTAAGACTGATATTCACAGATGTGACTAGGTATAATGGGAATTGCAGATGGGAACAACTGGAGGGCCATAGTTTGGAGATTCCCTATCCTAGGCAATCCAAATGGAAGTTCAGCCCCCTCTCTCTCAGTTCACAGCCTCTTGGGACACATCACAGGTTCCAGAAGACTGCGGGACAATTCATGGGGCACAGCACGGCCCGCATTTGCACAGTGGGAAGGTGGCTGTGAAGCCACAAGGAGTCACAGCCAGCTTCCCAAAGTTAGCATGGCAACGTCGGCGACAACCCAAAGACAGGCGAAGAACCGGCCCAAGTGAGGACAGTGCTGGCTCCTTGGACAGGAAGCTACGGTATTTGTAGCTGCTGATTTTTCATTTTTATTGGGGGGGGGGGGGACGACGACGACTAAGGAACTGCTTAAAAGGTTGTCAAGGAAAGTTTCAGCAAACTAAAAGGTCAAACTACAAACAAACAAGACACAATGCTAAAGAGTGAAGGGACAGTGTGCCGGTAAGGGTAGATTTAGATGCGTGTCTAATCCCCCTTGCCTCTGAAGCCCAGTCTGTGGTGGGATCGCACTCCAGAGGCTACTGACAGGTAGTGGGGAAGCAATGTGACGCCTCCTTACCGCCTGCCCACAATCGCACTGCAATCCTGTGCATTGCACACGTTTACGGGGCATTTCTGGTGCTTCCCTACTGACCTGCATGTGTAGTGTTCAAACAACAAATTTGCCGCTCACCAAACTCTGCCCCATTCACTGCCTATTGCAGTTTAAGGGGGGTGGTTAGTGGGCAGCAAAAATGTGGCTCAACCGCACATTTTTTCTGCTTTTTAACCGAGGCCTAAGTCTACATTTAGATGCGCAGAAAAGATGTTTGGCAGGTGGTGAAGAGGCAAAATGACGTCACTTGTTTTAACCCTTTAAATGCTGCACGAACACGACGCAACCTTGTGCATTGCTCTTGGTGGTGGGGTGTTTGTGTTGCGTCCCCATTCACATGAATGGGTTGTGTTTAGAGAGGTTACTGAACGCTGAACAGATTAGGAGCAATGTTTTTTGCAACAGGCGTTAAGCAAAGCATCGCAATGGGAATGCCCCATACGCTACCTTTGCACCTAAAGGGGATGGTTGGGGGGCACTACAAACGTGGCTTGACTGCATATCTTTAACTCTCCCAACCGTAAGTCTAAATGAGCCCTATATTCTCATATTTAGGCACCACTCCAACAATTGACATCATACAATGACCACACTGACCTGAGAAAATCAGACCTGTACTCCCCAAAAGCTTGGTGTTGCACGACTGAGCCTTCTGCCCGGTGGAAAAATTGACATCAGCTTTTCAGAGTGATATATTCTCCTTTTTCTAGGGACAATTGATCTGAGGAGTTGTCAGTCTGTCCGGTTGTTTCCATATACAGGCTTCCCGATCTGCGCTGTGTTGGAATCCCGTCTCCAGGATTTCCCTCTGACTTTTTTTTGCTATCTATTTTCTGCATTCTCCTCCAACTTATAATTAGCACCTCATTATCCAGCAGCTGAATTTATTACCCTAACGGGCCGAATAATCAATCACATAAGAGTTTATTATGTAAATCATAGCTCATCTTGGTGTTTTACAACAAAACTTCCTATGTTTTACAATTTAGGGAACTGCTAAATAAGCACCATCCTTCGCATAAAACATACTCTAGTCTTGGGGAAAGGATTCAGCTTTTTATGGCATTAATAAGAAAAGGCCAAATCAGACTTCACTGATAGGGGCCAGAAGTCAGAGCAATTAGTGATTACAGCAGCCAATCAGATTCTCACCTACATGTTACTGGGCAGAATAAGAACAAAAGAACATGATTGGTTGTACAAGATGGACCCTTGTGTTATTCTTAGATATAAAGCAAAAAACGTTTGGATAGTGTAGGGCAGGGTTTGACCAATCACACTCACAGAGCTCCATAATTTGACTGGTGCTTGATTTTAGACTCTCACTCTCTAATTGAAACTCTATGGCCCTGTCTGAGCTGAGCAAGCAGGATGGCGTCAGAGCTTACATGATGTTAATGACTTTCTCACATGACTTTGCTCAGTCCTGACAATTGGCCACTAAACCCCAGCAGTGCATCCTGGGAGGAGGTCATATGCTCCCCTCTACATGGAAGTACCTGGTGCTGAACTGGAGCTTAACAAATATGCTTGCTTTTAGACTCACGCTCTCTAATTGAAACTTGGGTGTGGCTCTGTCTGAACTGAGCAGACAGCACCAACATGTTACTGGGCAGAATAAGAACAAAAGAGCATGCCAAGGCAAAATGGTATTAGACCTTACACAGTGCTAAATACTTCCTCACATGACAGTGTTCGGACCTGGTAATTGGTGGCTAGACCAGAGCACTGCATCCTGGGAGGAGGTCACATGCTCCCCCGTAACTGGAACTTGGTACTGGACAGGATCTCAAGAAAATTTTTACTTTCAGACTCTCACTCTCTAATTGAAACTGACAAATGGCATTGTCTGAGCTGAGCAAACAGGATGGTCTCAGAGCTTACATGGTGTTAAAGACTTCTTCACAGACCTGGCAATTGGCCGCTAGACTAGAGTGCTGTATCTTGGGAGGAGGACACACACTCCCCCATACCTTGAAGTACCTGGTACAGGACTGGAGCTCAAGGAAAATGCTTGCTTTCAGGCTTATGCCCTCTAATTGAAACTCTGTATGGCCTTGTCTGAACTGAGCAGGCAAGATGGTGTCAGAGCTTACATGGTGTTAATGACTTCCTCACATGGCAGTGTTCAGGCTTGACAATTGGCCAAGAAACCCTAGCACTGCATCCTGGGAGGAGGTCATTTGGTCCCCCATACCTGGAAGTACCTGTTGCTGGACTGGAGCTTAACAAATATGCTTGCTTTTAGACTCGCGCTCTCTAATTGAAACTTAGGTGTGGCCCTGTCTGAACTGAGCAGACAGTACCAACATGTTACTGGGCAGGATAAGAACACAAGAGCATGATTGGCTGTACAAGATGGTGTGTTATTCTCAACTATAAAGCAAAAAATGTTTGGATAGTGTAGGGCAGGGTTTGATCAATGACACTCACAGAGCTCCATCATTAGACTGGAGATCAAGGAAAATGCTTGATTTCAGACTCACGCTCTCGAATTGAAACTCCATATTGCCATGTCTGAACTGAGGAGGCAGAATGTTATCAGAGCTTACATAGTGCTAAAGACTTCCTCACATGACAGTGTTCAGACCTGGTAATTGGCGGCTAGACCAGAGCACTGCATCTTGGGAGGAGGTCACATGTTCCCCCATTCCTGGAAGTACCCGGTGTCGGACTGGAGCTTAAGAAATATGCTTGCTTTCAGACTCTCACTCTCAGAACTGGTAATTGGGCACCTGACCAGAACACTGTATCCTAGGAAGTGGTCACATGCTCCCCCATACCTGGAAGTACCCGGTACTGGAATGGAGCTCAAGGAAAATGCGTGCTTTCATGCTCACGCTCTCTAATTGAAACCCCAAGTGGCCCTGTCTTACATGGTGTTAATGACTTCCTCACAGGAAAGTGTACAGGCCTGGTAATTGGCTGCTAGACCTGAGCCCTGCATCCTGGGAGGAGGTCACATGCGCCCTCATTCCTGGAAGTATTTTGTATTTTGTGAAGGCTCTGCTGGTACAACAGTAGGAGTTTGGGGGGCTGGGTGGTGGTTTTAAGAAACATGGACATTTCCTTTAGAGCTAAACCCCAGGAAGCAGTACTGGGACAAGTTCATCTAGCGCCCCCTCAGGATAAGGATGAGGAACAACACCCCCTCCTCCACTATTAATGCATGACGTAGAATGGGTTTACTGTCCTGTGTCCATTCTCTGCTCTCTTGTTCTGCTGTGCCCAGGGCAGCCTCCCCTCCTGCCCATCCCTTATCCCAGGAAGATATAAGACAGTAATGAACACAGCTCTGTCATTATTTTATATATATATATAATTCAAGCTATGTAATTACCAGGATTTGACTTGGTAACAACCTCTTGCAATCCCTTGCCTGTACAGCAGAGCTGTGATTGGGAGAGACAGAAGCAGCACAAGGAGCCAACAGAGAGAGCAGAGAGAGCAGAGAGTGCCAGAAAGGAGCTGCTTCTCATGTTGCCGTCCAATCACAGGCTGGGGGAGGGACAAGACCTAAAAGTGTTACTGAACCGCAAAAAAAGAAAAATCGGGTCTCCTCCACTGCCAGACAGCTGTGTAAATCTAAGGACTGGATGGACTAAAGTACAAATAATTTTGTAGATAAAACAGCTCCTTTCTTTGTATTTCTTCTGCTCAGCTTCATAGAATTCCCTTTAAATGTACCTTTATTTCCTTTAATACTCAATGATAAAGTACTATGTTGTGGGTGGATATAGCGATGTCTCTCTCTCTCTCTCTCTCTCTCCATACTTCTTCCTTTCCTCTACACTTCATCAGCCTTTGCTTGACACCCCCCAGGAATTTAATAAAGAGATCAAGAGGGACTGAAGGGCTTTCCTGACTGAGTTTCCACTGAGCTAAATGTCATTTTTTAAAATTTGGATATATTGCTCCCGCAGAGCCGGCTGCATCAGCAACATATTGATGAGGATGAAGATGCTCTTAATTAATGACAGCGATATGATCCTCACTTAGTGTACTTAGGAAGAAATGATTAGAAAATCGTATTTATTTAAAGGAAGACTCCAGCCAAATGGCTAGACGGGCCATAGAAGGACTGACGGGGAAGGATGCACCTGCCAAAAGATTGGAGGAATCATGCACATATTTTTTGTAAGACTATGTGCGTTCTAGGTGCGTTCTAGGTGTGTTCTAGGTGAAAAAAAGAAAAAAAAAAGTCCCGCTTGCTGCATTTCTGATGCACTTTCATGAAAATGCATTATAGAGGGGTTGATTTAAAGCCAAACAGACTGTGCACTTTGCAAAGTGCAGTTGCTCCGCAAAATATGGCCCTCCAGTTGTTCAGGAACTACAATTCCCATCATGCCTAGTCATGTCTGTGAATGTCAGCGTTTTACAATGCCTCATGGGATGTGTAGTTCCGCAACAGCTGGAGGGTCGTAGTTTGAGGAGAGTCCAGAGCTTAGTAAATGAGCAGAAGCTCTGCTGACTTCCATCATCCAATCACATGCAAGCAAAAATGCTGTTTTTTTTATTTTACTTGTACGTGATTGGGTGTTCTTTGCAAAGTGAAGCTTGACCTCATTTGCTAAGCTCTGGAGCAACTGCACTTTGCAAAGTGCACAATCTATTTGCCTTTAGTAAATCAACCCCATAGAGTTCAATGGTAATGCGCCTAATCTAGCTAAAGCACAATGGACCAAAAACTCATTGCAGCAAAGCGAACCGGCCCTTTCAGAATAGAAACAGACTGAAGATTACTATGCGCACTCCTAGGGCGCATGCATAGCTATTATTGTTGCCCCTTTGAAGAGCAACCAGCGATGGAATGCCTTTCAGAGGGCAGTGAGGTGGCAATATGTCACCACAATGGTGCCCTCATTGCACGGGGTTGCATGGCAGTTTTGGCGTGTCCTCATTCACGTAAAGCAGATTTCCACCCAAAAGTGCAGGTGACCCCTGCACTGAATCAATGAATTGGCATGTCATTTTTTGGGGGGGGAGCAGGTAACCAGTTTTCATAGGTACCCAGCTCCCACTTCCTCTTCTGGCGCCGCAGCGCCGGAAGGAAGTTCACCTCTCCCCTCTTCCTCCCTGCAATCTGCCCAGCCATTCACAACACGCAGCACTGCTCGCACATGCTCAGTGCGCGCCCAGCTGTGAAGCCACAGCCGGGCGCCCACACTTGCTATGCCGGCTCCATGGAAGGGAGGAGGAGAAGAGTGAGACATCAGGCGGCCACATCGCTGGACCGTGGAACAGGTGAGTGGCCATTTATCAAGAGTCAGCTGCTACACTTTTTGTAGCTGCTGACTTTTGAATGGGTAGAACTCTGCTTTAAAGAGATTGTAAAGACTTGTTTTTTTTTCATAAATATAATAAACCTGTTCTACTTACCTCCTCTGTGCAGTTTGTTTTGCACAGAGCAGCCCGTATCCTCCTCTTCTCGGGTCCCTCTTCGGCTCTCCTGGCCCCTCCCTCTTGTCGAGTGCCCCCACAGCAAGCAGCTTTCTATGGAGGCACCTGAGCCGAGTCACAGCTCCCTGTGTCCATTCAGACACGGAGCTGCGGTCCCGCCCCATCCCCTCTCTCTCCTGATTAGCTAACTGACTTTGGTTGACAGCAGCGGGAGCCAATGGTGCTGCTGCTGTGTCTCAGCCAGGAGGGAGAGACCCGGACAGCTGAGTCACTTGTGGACGTCACTGGACAGAGTGGGGCTCAGGTGAGTATTAGGGGGTGCTGGAGGGCTGCTGTACACAGGAGGCTTTTATCTTAATGCATAAAAAGCATTCAGATAAAAAACCTTCTGACTTTACAACTCCTTTAAATAGGTTGCGTTCAGTGACAGCAGATATTAGATAGATAGATAGATAGATAGATAGATAGATAGATACACTATATCAGGGATATGCCATTAGCGGACCGCCAGCTGTTGCAAAACTACAAGTCCCATCGTGCCTCTGCCTCTGGGTGTCATGCTTGTAACTGTCAGAGTCTTGCTATGCCTCATGGGACTTGTAGTTCTGCAACATCTGGAGGTCCGCTAATTGCATATCCCTGCACTATATTGTCAAAAGTATTGGGACACCTGCCTTTACACGCACAGGAACTTTAATGGCATCCCAGTCTTAGTCCGTAGAGTTCAATATTGAGCTGGCCCACCCTTTGCAGCTATAACAGCTTCAACTCTTCTGGGAAGGCTGCCCACAAGGTTTAGGAGTGTCTATGGGAATGTTTGACCATTCTTCCAGAAGCGCATTTGTGAAGTCAGGCACTGGTGTTGGATGAGAAGGGCAGTCTCAGCTCTAATTCATCCCAAATGTGTTCTATCGGGTTGAGGTCAGGACTCTGTGCAGGCCAGTCAAGTTCCTTCACCCCAAACCCGCTCATCCATGTCTTTATGGACCTTGCTTTGTGCACTGGTCCAAACCATTTGGTGGAGGGGAGATTATGGTGTGGGGTTGTTTTTCAGGGGTTGGGCTTGGCCCCTTAGTTCCAGTGAAGGGAACTCTTAAGGCGCCAGCATACCAAGACATGTTGGACAATTTCATGCTCCCAACTTTGTGGGAAAGGTTTGGAGATGGCCCCTTCCTGTTCTAACATGACTGTGCACCATAAATAAAATAAAATAAAATGTTACAAAAGAAATAAAAAATGAACAAGAAAATAAAAAACTACTGACACCAGTGGTGGAACTACCAGGGTCACAAAGGTCATGCTTGTAACTGGTCTGGGGGACCCCAAGACGGCAGGAAGGTTGCCAATTGCGGAACCGTAATAAAGGGTCCCATGATGGGAGTAAAGGGCCCTGGGATCAGTGGGATCATGGTATCTTGCCCCGAAGGCTCTAGTTACGCCTCTGGATACAGTAAAGTACACAGAAGCAAAACCACTTGTGGAGGATGCACACATAGGAATGTATGCCAGAAATGTGAATTAACTGCAAACGCATGTTCATATCTTTGGCTGTTCACAACTTGAATGTTTGTGTGCATGAGACTAACTGTAGTGAACATCACCCCACCGGTGTTACCCCCTAAGCTTTCTCTCTTCTGCAAGCTTGCATAAGGACTCTTGCTTTATACTCAGACAGGGTTTCTGGGGTGCTCTCAACAAAACCTGAAGTATTTGTAGGAATAGGAAGTAACTAAATAGTTAATTTAACTAGTATTCAGTTCCATATAGGCAATATTTAACAAGGCACCACATCCCAAATATTGAATATCGAAAAATATAGGTTTTAAGGTGCAAGTAAACAACAAAATATGTATACAAATTCACAGTATTTATTAAATATCATTTAAAAAATCCATCTGATAAAATCAATAAATCATTAGTCACATAGGTCATTTTTCAGATTTCATATGACGATTTGATGCCTTTACTCGACATGTTTCGCCAAATTTGTTATACGGCTTCTTCAGGAGTGTATGCATCAATCTGAGAGACATTGCATGTCTCTCATATTGTATGTGAATTTCCTACTTGGATCATTTGTCTCCTCTGTGACTTTCTAATTTTGCTGTCCAGATCACCATTAAATGGGTGCCCCTCCTTGTTTTCACATACAAGGTCTCTCAAATTGATGCATATACTCCTTCTGAAGAAGCTGTATAACAAATTCGGCGAAACATGACGAGTGAAGGCATCAACTCGTCAAATGAAATCTGAAAAATGACCTATGTGACTAATGATTTATTGATTTTATCAGATGGATTTTTTAACCACTTGCCGACCGTTAGTAGTCCAAAGACGTCCTTGTCTTTGAGCCCTGATATCTAAATGATGCCGACACCTACATGCATCATTCAGATATCATTTTTATCCGCTGGCGATTCTCAGCACCATGAGAATGATCATAGCGGCAGTTCAGCCCCTCCCATCATCCTCCGGTGCTTCTCCCGAGCCCCTCGTGCCATCAGCGGCCCGGAGAACAAATCCATCACCTGCAGAAGTTGAGCATAGAGGTGACTGATGACCAGATGGTCACCAGTCATCTCTATGTGCCTCGGAGGTGATGTAAACAATGCCCATGAACTCGGCTGAAAAGACAGAGATCGCTGTTTTTTTTTCCTGATCTCTGTCTTTCCAGCCTGGAGGAGAGATGTGGGGTCTTATTGACCCCATATCTCTCCATAAAGATTACCTGACATGCATTATTCCTATTACAGGGGATGTTTACATTCCTTGTAATAGGAATAAAAGTGATAAAAAAAAAAATTTAAAGAGAAAGTGTAAAAATAAAGAAATAACGGTAAAATAAAATAAAAAAAATCGATGTTTCGGCGTCCCCGTGAACCCACGTACAGAAGCACATGCATACGTAAGTCGCGCCTGCATATATAAACGGCGTTCAAATCACACATGTGAGGTATTGCTGCATGCGTTAGAGCGAGAGCAATAATTCTAGTACTAGACCTCCTCTCTTACTCTAACCATGTAACCAGTGAAAAATGTTAAAGCATCGCCTATGGAGATTCTTAAGTACTGGAGTTTGGCGCCAATTCCACAAGTGTGCGCAATTTTAAAGCGTGACATGTTGGGTATCTATTTACTCAGCGTAACATCATCTTTCACAATATACAAAACAATTGGGCTAACTTTACTGCTTTGTCTTTTTTTAATTTATGAAACTTTTTTTTTCCAATAAAAACACCGTTTGAAAAATTGCTGCGCAAATACCGTGTAACATAAAACATTGCAATGACCGCCATTTTATTCCCTAAGATCTCTGCTAAAATAAAAAAAAATATATACATATATATATATATATATATATATATATATATAAAATGTTTTGGGGTTCTGAGTAATTTTCTAGCAAAGAAATGATGATTTTTACATGTAGGAGAGAAGTGTCAGAATTGGCCCGGTGGTTGAAGTAGTTAATGATGTTTAATACATATTGTAAATAGTTAATTTAGTTACTTTGTACAGGTTTGCTTAAATTGGCTGAATTTAAAAGGTTAGCAAAAAAAAAGGTAAAATTTTATTTGTACACTCGCTTGATTTTTCTAAATATATTAATTTATGGAGCAGTTGGTTGAAAGCTCACCTATCTTTTATATCCATCCAAAGCATGCTGCTCTCATTCAACCACAACCCAGAATCTGTCATGGTCCTTTGATCTGTGGCCACAGTTGGTTTCCGGTTGCTGTTGGTTGGACACTTTTCCTGAGCAGAATAATCATCTCATGACTTCTGAAGCCATAAAAAAGTGAGCAGTTATTAACTGTTGTACATTTGCCTAAACAAAAGATATTACGCTCAGTCCAATATCCCAAACCAAAGATAATTTGGGGAATGCGGATAATGAAAGCGGCGTCGCTACGAAACGAGGGGGGGGGTTGGCTTTTACGCAACCTTCACAAAGCGAAGATCAGCCAAGGTGTACACTAATAAGGAACCACTTTTTTTTTTCAGATGGGAACTCAAGGCAAAATCAAATTAAAATGTATTTTGTTAACACTAATTATGAAAACAGAAGTCATTAAAGGGAGTTATAAAAACCAATAACTTTGGCTCGGGACTGGAATTAATTTGTTTCTGTCTAACCTCCGGTTGATACTAACCAAATTACGTGGGTAACAGAGTAGCTTTTGAGATGCCATCAGCCAGCTGGAGGACTCTGGGTAATTTAACTGAAACAGAATTCCGTAATGAAAACTGTGCGAGGGCTTTTCTTTCATTTGGCGTCTCGCAGCCTCGTGTGCCGCGTCTCAGTCTTTGTGCGCTGGCGGGCCTTTTTTTGCGAGGTGCGTTGTCAATAAAACGTAATTAGTGAGACTGGAAGTTTCTGTTAACCTTTTCTTCTCTGCTGCAGCAAAAGAAACATTTACTGATTAGGAGTAATGCAGGGTTGGCCACACACGTGGAAGAGAGATCTTGGAACGCTTACAACAGTTTACTGTCGAAAAAAAAAAAATCACTTGGAATTGAGCGGACTGCGACAATCGACTCCACGCTTTTGCAATTTTGAGGTTTCAAACAATCAAAATTGCAATATCTCTTTTAGATTTCTTTTATTTTAAATTATTATTATTTTTTTTTACAACACAGCTACTTTTTTGTTATTTATGCAACCAGATTGCAAGTGTAGTTTTCAAGTCGAGATTGATCTCTGGGTAAACAACTAAATACATATGTTGTTTTACCTTCCTAAGATTTGTATTTACAGTGGAACCTTGCATGGGCGTCCGCAGAACTTTTTCCAGGGGGGGGGGGGGGGGCATAATTTCGTGGAGC
>BLSH010466115.1:29635-92735 GCA_018402905.1 Glandirana rugosa
AATCCTGGCCTCGGGAAAAACGCTAAACCGTGACGCAGCGAAATTGACTTTTAACGCGCCGGCACGCTACAACATGGGTTTGCTTTAAACGCAGCAAAAAAGGGTGTTTATCTCGAAAGAAAACCACCATAAACTAGTGGCGACACAGTAAAGACTAGTGGCGATATTTGTTTTCACACAGTAATCAGTGCATTTTTATAGCACTGATCGCTGTACAAATGCCAATGGTCCCAAAGAAGTGTCAACATGTTCCGACATGTCTGTCCCAATATCGCAGTACCGTTAAAAATCGCAGATCGCCGCCATTACTAGTAAAAAATTAAAAAAAATAAAAACCCCAGAAATGAATTCTCATCATCCGTAAACACGGCCACTTTTGCGCAAACCAATCAATAAACGCCGATTGCGATTTTTTTTTATCACAAATATGAGGAAGAATATAAATCGGCCAAAACCGGTGAAAAAAAATGTTTTTTTATATTTTTTTTTGGATTTGTATTTTAGCAAAAAGTAAGAAATTTGTTTTTTTTTTGCAAAATTGTCGCTCTTCTTTTGTTTATAGCGGTGATCAGAAATGACACAGCGGTGATCAAATACCACCAAAAGAAAGCTCTATTTGTGGGAAAAAACGACGCAAATTTCGTTTGGGTACAACATCGCACGGCCGCGCAATTTTCAGTTAAAGCGACGCAGTGCCAAATCGCAAAAAGGGCTCCGGTCCTAAAGCTGGAAATCCTTCCGGTCCTTAAGTGGTTAAAAAGCTGAAAAAACCCCTTTATTCACTGCTTAAAAACACACTCACAAAATTAGGAAAAACAACACATCATATCCACTCTCAGAACAGGGTGAAAACCCTTTGCTCCCGATCCAGATGGCTCCCAGCTGATAGCTATGGTCTGCACACAGGTACGGGTCGGAACTGCTAAGAACCAAGCACCTCAGTCATGGACAGGCATAAGGAAGCTCCGCCTTATGCGTTACGCCGTTACTAGTGCTCTCTGCTTAAAAATCTGAAAAAAAACCCATGTATTCACTGCTTAAAACCACACTCACAAAATTAGGAAAAACAACACATCGTATTCTGCTTTCAGAGCAGGGTGAAAACCCTTTGCTCACCGATCCACACGGCTCCTAGCTGATAGCTATGGTCTGCACACAGGTATGGGTCGCAACTGCTAAGAACCAAGCACGTTACGTTATAAAGACTTCTTCAAAGGGCATTGCTTACACAAAGAGGTTGATTTACCAAAGGCAAATAGATGGTGCACTTTGCAAAGTGCAGTTGCCCTATGCAAGTGCAGTTGCTCCAGAGCTTAGTAAATGAAGTGAAGCTTCACTTTGTAAAGAGTACCCAATCACATACAAGGAAAATAAATAAAAAAAACAGCATTTTTGCTTGCACATGATTGGATGATGGATGCCAGCAGAGCTTTTCTGCTCATTTACTAAGCTCTGGAGCAACTGCACTTGCAGAGTGCTCAGTCTTTTTGCCTTTAGTAAATCAACCCCATTATTTTTGTGTGTAGGGAGGGGTAAGGGGTTGGGTATAGAAGTGTCAGTCAACCGGATACTAAAAAGTTTGATTTTCACTACAAATAATGAAAGCCGCCTAAAAAAAAAAGCAAATATTCCCCATACGTAGACAAGTAACAGAAATAAAACTTTTCCACCGCCGGATACAGCAGGAATCGTGATTTGTAGTGGCGGCACTTTTGCAACATCAGGTTTTATCAGTTTTTCTATAAGTCAGAAAGGTAGAGCCAGAGGAACACATTAACATACCTAAACTCATTATCCTCCGTTAAAAGTTGGTACATCACACACAGCGGAACATCATAAATCTCATTCCCATGAGTTTGCGGAAAAGAGTAAATAATCACATTTAGGCTCTGCTAAAACTGTACTTTTAAAATATCGTCGACGCCGAGATTTAACAACTTGTTGCCAGCCTCCAGGCGGCAGCATTAAGAAAAACGCGTGAAGTTATTAATGGAGATTGGACCTAAAATGTCTTGTTTATGGAGGCGCTGGAAACCACTTAAAGAGGAATTCCATTTTCATATGATGGAAATTTATCGGCTTTCGCAAGTTTTCCAGCAACTTTTACTGAATACATTACTTTTCTGTTTCTTTGTTTTTTTTTTTATTCAAACCTTTTTTTTTTTATAGACCTTTTTTTCAAGTCCTTCTGTTTATTGCCATTGCTGTATGATTGTGTTCAGTAGAGTTCTGCAGAGAGCATGCACCAGAGGTGAATCATATCCCATGGTCTCTGGGAAACACTTTTAAGTTCATTGGGGGTCAGTGAGAAAAAAAGTCTGCTTACATTGGTGGTCAATTGGGATGATGCCAACAACAACGCCGTTCTGAGTGCCACCCTTACAGACAACTGCATTGATCATTGGTGTCGTGCCGCTGGCATAAATAAGAAGTGATGGCTCTTGAACCAGGGCCGTCTTAATAGCAAAGTTGGCCCGTGGGCAAAGTAATGCACTGGGGCCCCTACCAGCCTGCCCCAAGTTACACACCTAGTCTCAAGAATTAAAGTATAAATAGCTGATAGAATTAACCACTTAAGGACCGGAAGGATTTACCCACTTCCTGACCTGTACCCAAACAAAATTGACGTCCTTTCTTTCCCACAAATAGAGCTTTCTTTTGGTGGTATTTGATCACCTCTGTGGTTTTTATTTTTTGCGCTATAAACAAAAAAAAGGCCGACAATTTTGAAAAAAAAAATCTATTTTTTTACTTTCTGCTATAGTACATATCCAATAAAAAAATATAAAAAAATAAACGTATTCATCAGTTTAGACTGATACGTATTCTTCTACATATTTTTGGTAAAAAAAAATGCAATAGGCGTATATATTGATTGGTTTGCGCAAAAGTTATCATCTCTACAAACTGCGGGATAGATTCATGGATTTTTATTTATTTATCTATTTTTTACTAGTAATGGCGGTGATCTGCGATTTTTAGCGGGACTGTGACATTGCGGCGGACAAATCTGACCCCAAATGACATTTGGGACCAGTGACTTTGTTACATAGATCAGTGCTATAAAAATGCAGTGATCCATGTATAAATGACAATGGCAGGGAAGGGGTTAACACTAGGGGACCATCAAGGGGTTAACTGTGTTCCCTGGGTGTGTTCTAACTGTAGGGGGATGAGCTGGCAGGGACATGACAGAGATCACTGTTCCCGATCACTGGGAACAGAAGATCTCTGACATGTCATCTGTCACAACGGGGATCCGCCTTATTTACATAGGCAGATCCCCGTTCTGCCTCTGTTGAAGGCGATCACGGGTCGCTGGGTGGACATCGAGTCCACCGGACCCGCGGAAACCCTCCTGCGCGCCCGCTATCTTTCGTACACAGACCACCATATAGCTACGGCGATTCACACAGGAGAGCCAACCTGCCGCTGTATAATGGTATACGGCAGCTGGTTGGCAAGTGTTTAAACATATATTTATTAGTACTTTAAATAAAATCGATCTTAAACAATAAGAAAACATAAATAAAAGACTAATCAACACAAAGGGCATAAGGGCACAGTACATGGGGAGGCAGAAGGGCACAGTACATGGGGGAGGCAGAAAGGCACAGTACATGGGGAGGCAGAAGGGCACAGTACATGGGGAGGCAGAAGGACCCAGTACATGGGGAGGCAGAAGGGCACAGTACATGGGGGAGGCAGAAGGACACAGCATGTGGGGGAGGCGGAAGGGCACAGTACATGAGGGAGGCAGAAGAGCACATTACATGGGGAGGCAGTAGGGCACAATACATGGGGAGGCAGAAGGGCACAGTACATGGGGAGGCAGAAGGGCACAATGCATGGGGAGGCAGAAGGGCACAGTACACAGGGAGGCAGAAGGGCACAATACTGGTATCAGGAGGCACAATACAGGTTCTTGGATGCTTCCCAGGACAGTTTAGTAAAAAGTGTGACTGTCCTGGCAGATCCGGGACAGTTGGAAAATATGATGTAATGCAAGATTATAATGGGGGCCCCCATGCACCTGGGGCCCCTGGGCACAGCCGGTGCATTAAGACAGCCCTGTCTGGAACTCTGCAGGCACCATCAGATGGGAAGTCAATCAGCCACAGCTCAAGGAACCCCTAGCAATCTCAGGAAGAACCCAAGGTTTCCACTGAACCCTAGTTGAGAATGGCTGTCCTACTCTCTCCAAAAATCTTACATAAACTTTAATCAGTAGGTGGGATTTATTTCTGCATACAGAACCCATATGGCAGATTCATGGCAGAGATGATGATTATGTTTGCAATGTGCAGTGATCGATTTGTAGGCGAGCGATTGTAGACCGTGCAGATGACTTGATCTTCTCCCACAGTCACATCGGCTGCGATGTCTCCTGACAGCTCCCCAGCACACAGCACTCTTGACTTAATATCCACACACCACATCAGCATGTGTGCATTAAGCAGGCCCAACACTCTATTCCGCATAGTCCGCAGGCGATGGCGCGCCCTGCACACTGATCAGCCTAGTTTTACATTCAGCCGGCGCGCTTGCATGCTGATCTCCAGCCGAGAGACATACATGTATGCATGATACAATATGAGACGTACGTCAAAAGCTCCGCGTCCTGCCTGTCAGAAATGTCTAATGGTTTTATTTTAGAGCATCGTGTTCTGCTTTCATGTGAAATATTAATTTTAGTAGGCCGGAAGCAAGATACAAGGAAGGGATTTCTGCTTATTCAACGGGAATTCCAGCCGACGACTTCTTTTTTTTTTTTTTTTTTTTTTAAACGATGCGCAGGCGCTATAGCTGCTGCACTTTCCTGGATGCTGAATTAAAGTGATTTAAGGAGACATAAGGAGGTAGCTTCTGAGTTCGAGGAGTGCCTTCTAATACTGCTAGCTGTATGATTGTCATATTATTATTTTGGCTTCAATGAATTCTGCATCACTGACCTGGAATAAGTGTGCAGATCAGGTGCTTTAATTTCACTTTTGCTTTACATTCCACAGGCTTGTGACACAGAACGTATTGAAGCCAAAGGATTCCCATAACAGATATCTTTTTGGAAGGTTGTCATAGGCGATAGCTTATGTATTTACACAGTAAAGCATATATCCCTGTATGTTGTGTTCATTAAGATGCCCATCTAATAATTATTTTAAACTATCGATGCTCCCTGTTGACCTCTGCTTGTGGAAGAGAATTCCACATCCTTACCGCTCTGACAGTAAAGAGCCCTCTACGCTGATTACGGTTAAACCACTTCTCTTCCAATTTCAGTGAATGGCCGCGTGTCTTTTTAAAATCCCTTTCACTGAAAAGTTTTCTCCCTATGCTAAGGTCACCACCAGTAATGCATGTGTATATCGCTATCATATCCCCTCTCGAGCATCTCTTCTCCAGAGAGAATACATTTAATACTGGTAGTCTTTCCTCATAGCTGAGATCCACTATTCCCCTTTATTATCTTTGTTGCCCTTCTCTGAACTGTTTCCGGTTCCAGCACATCCTTCCTGAGGATTGGTGCCCAGAACTGGACGGCATACTCAAGATACAGCCGGACCAGAGTCTTGTATAGTGGGAGAAATATTGTTTTATCTCTGGAGTAAATCCCCTTATTAATGCATGCCAATATTCTGCTGGCTTTGCTTGCAGCAGCTTGGCATTGTATGCCATTGCTGAGCCTGTCATCCACTAGGACCCTCAGATCTTTCTCCATCCTGGATTCCCCCAGAGGTTCTTCCCCTAGCGAGTAACTTGCGTTCGTATTTTTGGCACCCAAATGCATTATCTTATGTTTTTCAACATTTAACCTCATTTGCCATGTAGTTGCCCACCCCATAGTTTTACTTAGGTCTTCTTGTAAGGTTTTCACATCCTGCGTGGAAATTATTGGCCTGCTTAGCTTTGTATCATCTGCAAATACTGAGATTGAGCTATTTATGCCATGCTCTATATCATTAATGAATAAATGAAACAGAATTGGCCCTTGGACAGATCCCTGGGGGAGCACACTTACCACACCGGACCATTCAGAGTACTTTTTATTTATCACCACCCTTTGGACACACCCCCGTAACCAGTTTTTAATTCAGGTTCTCACCCAATGGTCAATGCCAAAAGACCTCAGTTTGTAAAGTAAACATTTGTGGGGAACTGTATCAAATGCCTTTGCAAAATCTCGATACACCACAGCCTACCTTTATCTAGATGGCAGCTCACTTCTTCATAGATCCTTAGTAGATTGGTCTGGCAAGAACGATCCTTCATGAATCCATGCTGATTTGCTACTAATAATGCAGTTGTCATTAGAAAATTAGTGGATATGGTCCCTTATCATCCCCTCCAATAGCTTACAGACTGTAGCCATTTCCTCCAGCGTTGACTGCACATCCTTGCTCTGGACCAGCTTTGTCTTCCTGCTGGTGAAAACTGTGGACCATGGTTGCACAATCTATGTTAGCATAATGGTTTGTGGTCTCCAGCAGTGAACAGCAGGGTGACAACGCAGGAGAACAATTGAGAGACAGTTGCCATCTCATAGCAGGAAGTGCATGAAATGACCTCCATGGCAGGAGATTCTTTTAATAAAAACTATAGATTCTAGTAAAATTGCAATCCACGTTTGATATGGCTTTAGCATGTTACAACTTATATGAGATTTTGGTGAATAGGTTTAGATCTAATTTGTCAGTGTCACTTACAACTCTACCTTCTCCTCCCCTGTTCCCCTTTCCGTTGGGGTCCTTCAAGGTTCTACACTTGAACCTCTTTTATTCTCCATCTATGTCTCATCCCTGGGTCAGGTCATAGCCTCCATGGTTTCCAATACCATTTCTACACTGACAACACCCAAATCTATCTTTCTAACCCTCAGCTCACTCTACCAGTCTCCTTGTACATCACTCATTTAATAATGGACATAACAGTATGGATGTCACACCACTTCCTCAGACATAATCTTTTCAAAACTGAGCTCATACTATTAGCCTCCACTCTCCATGTCTTCTCCATCGAGATCAATTGCACAATTATCAATCCCTACCTGCATGTAATCCTGGACTCTGACCTCTCCTTTCCTTCCCACATCCAATCACTCTCCAAATATTGCCACCTTAACCTTCGTAACATCTCCAAAATACATCCCTTCTTAACAAAAGACACCACAAAGCCGCTAATTCCCTTGCTTATCTCTCATCTTGACTACTGTAACTCTTTCCTCATTGGATTACCTTTACGTAAGCTATACCCCTTATACTGTAGTTCATCATGAATGCTGCTGCCATACTCATCCACCTTACCAATCGTTTGCCACTCTTCTCTGCCAATCCCTCTACTGGCTTCTGCTCGCCTAATGAATAAAATTCAAAATACTAGCAACAAATACAAAGCCATCCACAACTCTGTCCCGAGCTATATCACCAGCCTCATCTGAAAATACCAGCAAACCATTATTTTCAGTCTTCCTAAGACGTCTTGTTCTTTAGCTTCCTTGTCACTTCCTGTCATGCTCACCTTCAGGACTTCTCCAGAGCCACTCTCATCCTCTGGAACTCCCTAATCCAATCTATATAGCTATCTCCTACTCTGTCCGCCTTTAGGCGATCCCTAAAAATCCATATCTTCAGAGAGACCTAATATACTGTACTTCTACTTTCTGCACCAGCTTATGCCGCACAGTTATTACCTTTTGTATCACTTGATCCTCGATTTTAGGCTCAGTTCACATCCAGATCCAACTTGTGAGACCCCAAGTCGCATGACATGTGAAATTCCATGTTAGTCAATGAGAGCTGTCTTAATTAGACTACTGAAGTCGCTCCAATTCTAGAAAAGGTTTCTGTACTACTTCAAGGTGACTTCTCTCCAACTTGTGCCCATTGACTTTAACGGAAGTCCCCTCCAAGTGGGATCCTCATCTATATTGATGTGCTTTGGATACAACAGATTACCTAGGCAGTGCAAGAGATCTTCCTGTATGCTGTTATCTCTGCATACCTGCACAAGACAAAGTTCCATCAAGTCACATCAAAGTAGTACTCAAGTTCCCAGCAAATCACTAGGAAGTCATCTGGCAAAGCCTCAACGTAAGTTGCACAAGTTACAGTAGTGTGAACCGAGCCTTAGATTGTAAGCTCTAACGAGCAGGACCATCTGACCCTCTTGTAGTGTATATGTATTGTCTCCCGCCATTTTATAAAGAGCTGTTGGCTCCATATAAATCTGGTAAAATAATAATAATTTAAGGATTACAGTTTTTGTTGCTGCTGTGTAAGGGATAAGGTGAGGGTGGTGAGGTTTCCCTCTGAGGCACCATCTGATATGGTCCCTCAAAATAAAAGCTTGACGACTATCAAAATATGGGGGCTAAAGCAGCAATCAAGCATATTTTAGGAGGCCGGGTTGGGAACACGTAGATAAAAAATAATCTGTGAACATCTACTTAGGATCTGCAAGTCAGCTATATTGAAAAAGGGAGAAAAAGAGGGCTCAATGCACTGGGCAAATTCCTACAGTTAGTGGGACTTTCAAGGAACTGGACAGTCATTCAGTCATGCCAAAGTTCCACTAGTTCAACTAATAGCCATCATAGGTGTGCACAGCCTATTGCATTAGGGTGTGCATTAGGGTGTGCACCCCCAAAGCTCAAACACACATGCCTTTCTCTGCAGCCTCAGCTGCACTGGACAGTGAATGAATGGGAAATGCTCTTTGCTGAACGGCTTCCTGTTCATTCACAAAATGAGGCATAGTAAACACAGTTTACTGTGCTTCAGTTATGATTGCACACAGTGAGCGAGTGTGTTCAATGTGTTCATTTAGAAAGTGGGCGGTACACTACATATTTACTAGCCCCTTCCCCCGCTCTCCACCCTGAAACATCCCCGCAGCATCCGGGGGAGAGGAGAGGAAGGAAGCCAGCAGCACTGCGGGGCCAACAAGGTGGGGTAAGATAGCCTGGGCAGTAGGGGGAATTGGCACCGCACATAGTGATTACGGTGTGCCCAGGTACACCTGGCACACCCCCTGTGCATGCCTATGATAAGCCATGTTGTTATGCAAAAGTTCTTTCTGGTTCCCTGAAAATCCAGTTAAGCAGAAACGTTTGTCCAGGGCATTGAGCCTTCTGTTTCAATATATGGGATTTCGGTGCCAGCACTCAATTTGTTACCTTTAGAGGTCTGTACGCATTTAATAAGTGGCTCACTGAATTGGAAACACAAAGGTAACGGCCATTATAACTGCCAGAAACACTTTTTGCAACAGTTTTTTTTTTCCTTCTTTTATATTAAGATAACACACAGCACCAACACTGTCACTCCGAATGGAGGTGTGATGGATAGAAAAACTGAATTAATGCAAGAGACCTTAATCCAGACCTTGTCCGCAGTCATAGCATCGTTTTTTTTTTTTATATGTTTTTTTTTTTTTTATTTCAGCATGCCAAGTTGTTATTGAGTCTGATTTATAGCATTCGTGAGCAGTGGACTAAGGCTCGCTGACAGGCCCTCGAGGGAAAAATCGGATGGCTTGGGATGGTTCCACTAGCTCTCTATTTTTATTCTAATGATGAGTAAACAGTTTATTCTTGCTAATATGTCAGCCTCCTTGGGGAACACCTCTGCAAAACATGGCAGATGATAAAATATTGCTTGCCATATGTTCATTCATATATTACGTATTTAAAGGGCCCGTCCACCCAAAACCTACGCTTGGTAGATGCTGGAGAATTGGACCACCTAACAGTTTCTCACACCCCTAAGGGTGGTCAGATCTCAGTGGTGGGCTCCAGGTCTCCATATTTGCCAAGCCCTTCAGAATTGTTTGTTTTATATTATGGAGAATGGATTTAGATGAGTAGGAACACTCTAGAGTAGTCAGGAGAGTCTGGATCTCCAAGGAGGGCCGTAACAGAGTCATAAGTCTTGGCAGTAAAATCTCAGTAATAAAAACCCCTATGGACCCATTCCATCATATGGTATCATTAACCGGAATATCAAATATTGACACAGACTGTGGGACATGGCCACAGTAATCAAACATAAATTGCATAATATTAACATACACTCCTTTGACTAAGCCCGGTGGGCAGGGCGAAACACATCAGGGGGGCGAGGCCTGTGAAGCAGAGCTGTCTGAGGTTGTTTCATATCCACATCCAAATCTTAGTTGGGCTGGGAGTGCGGTGTCTTAATAGACAATGCATTCAATCCTGCAGGATAAGTGAATACACATGCCGGTGTTCTGCCAAAACAGCCAACTTGCCAAAATCTCTGACCACGTCACTTCGGGTGACACTTCTCCAGCAGCTGTAATTGGAGATATCAATGAATTACCTGTTTTCACAGAACCCTGGCAGTGTATACAATATGGGACATAATATAATGTTAGTCCGCCCGATACTAACCAACAACATGGCCGTCTCCAAGGTGGCGACAATTATTTTCCTCCTTAGCCGGTGTTCTGTCAAAACAGCCAACTCGTCATGTACCATAGTGTATACACTGCCGGTGTTCTGTGAAAAAATGTGTTTCCTTTCAATTCGTTATTTACATAAGCTCCTTTAGTTAGATTAGTTCCATACGTTTAATTTGTTTTCGGAACTCGTTTCGTTTGTACGTTTTTGAAACGATTAGAACGTTTTCATAATCAATCTCGAATAGTTTTCCAATTCGAAAAGTTTTCAAATTCAAATTGTTTTCAAATTCAAATTGTTTTCTAATAGTTTTCCAATTTCAAAAGAGAATGGGTTGGAGTGGAAAGTGGAGGAATATAATGGAAAAAGATAGAATACAATAGAGGGGAATATAACAGAAAATGAAAAAATATAATGTGGTGGAAGGGAACAGAGCTGTTGTATTCTATTCTTTTGTTTTCTGTTATTTTCTTTTCTAGTCTGTTGTTTTTCTTTCTGTTCTATTCCTTTGTTTTCTATTCTATTTTGTTCTCTTTGGAAACTGGAAAACGATTCAAATTCGAGGACTTTTCGAATTCGAATTTGAAAACTACTGGAATTTGAAAACTTTTCGAATTTGAAAACTATTTGAATTCGAAAAATATTCGACAACTATTCGAAAATTATTTGAATTCAAATCTCGTCTGAATTTCGTTATTTGGATTTGTTTAAATCCGGCACTATTGTAATTCGGAAATTCGGATACAGCAGAATTGCCAAAAAATGAAAATCCGTCCGAATTTTAATTTGGAACAAAACTAACCCCACATGTCTACAAAACAGCCAACTCCTCCAAATCTCCAATTACAGCTGCTGGAAAGTCACCGGAAGTGACGTGGTTGGAGATTTTGGTGAGTTGGCTGTTTTATCAGAACACCGGCACCCCTGTCTTTGAGAACCAGAGAGAATCAGCTAATTTCTTAGCTTTAAACGGCACTCTAAGTTTCATTATAATTCATAATATTAACGTAAACAGCAAACAATAAATGATGTTGAAAAGGGATGTCCTGGAACTGGAAAGGGTTCAGAGAAGGGCAACAAAGCTAATTAAGGGATTGGAGGACCTCAGTTATGAGGAAAGATTACGAGAACTGAACTTATTCTCTCTGGAGAAGAGACGCTTGAGAGGGGAGATGATTTCAATGTACAAATACTGTACTGGTGACCCCACTATAGGGACAAAACTCTTCCACGCAAGGGAGCACACAAAGACAGGTGGCCATTCACTAGAACTAGAAGAAAGGCGGTTTAACCATAAACCACGTAGAGGGTTCTTTATGGTAAGAGCAGTGAGGATGTGGAATTCTCTTCCACAAACAGTGGTTTCAGCTGGGAGCAGAGATAATTTAAAAAACTATTAGATGGGCACCTAAGGGACCTCAACAGTGAGGGATATACAATGTAATATTGGCATAAAGGTACAAACATAGGTTGGACTTGATGGACCTCACAAACTATGTAACTGCAACCAAAAGGGGGTCTTTGGGGGTCCTTAAAGGCACAAATTAGAAACGCCTTAGCCGTGCCCCAGCAGGGAACTTACACATTCTTACCTTTATCTCCAGGGGACATAGCTCCTGGGAAAACCGGCCAATAAGCAGACAAGTTGAAGCCCCATACCCCACACATTTTGTTATAATTCACGTATTTCTTGACCCCCCCCCCCCAAAAGAACCCACTGACCCCCTAGCTGCTGTGACAATATTTTTTATTATTAAATAAATGAAATACTTCTTGCACTAATCACACACTTCACTATTATACCTCTATCTTACAAAGTGCTCAATAAACGTGTTCTCTCCACACCGGTATGCAGATACCAAAATGTGGAAAAACAAAAAAAGCAGCTCCCACTATTTGCATGTAACCATCTGTGAAAATCATATACTTATAACCAGTGTAGCGCTATCATTCCATTAGATAACTCAAAGTGTCAGTTGTGCAAATAAGAAAAAATAAACCAGTTAGAAAATACAATCCCCAAATTCATAAATCAGTGAAAATTCATAAACATATATAAGATGTAAACTTAAAGAGGAAGTAAACCCAGATTGTGTTTACTTCCTGTGTATTCCCCTCTAAACTAGAAACATAATGGGCTACTATGCATTGGATAGTAGCCCATTATGTGTCACTTACCTGCAAATGAAGCCTGCGATGTCCAGGGATGTCCCCTGTGCTTGCCGCGTCCATCTTCAGCCCCTCTTCCTTCCGGGGCCGTGACTCCGGCTCTGTGACTGCCCGGGGTCGCGTGACTTCACGGGAGCCGCCAATCATGGCATGTTCAGCACGGAGGTCGTTTCTTTGCTGCGCATGTGCCGAAATGACGTTGGCACATCTAGGACACTGCATATCTCCTAAACCGTGCAGGTTTGGGAGATATGCAGGGCACCTACAGGTAAACCTTATTACAGGCCTTATTATAGGCTTACCTGTAGGTTAAAGTGGTTGTCACGGGTTGACAACCACTTTAATCTCTATAAAGTACATTAGTGCATAGTCCATAAATAAAGTCCACCAGAAGATACAACCTTCTAGTGACTGTGCAATCCCTCATTCCATTAAAATCTTCAGCAATCCACCTCAATGCCCTTCACCCCCCTGGTGGGTAGTCTCTGCTTCAATGGACCTCACTGGTTAGAGGAGGTCATCAATGCATTTTTTCATTCATTACTACCTCCAAACAACCCTTGACCTGCAATGTACCACAAGCATAGGCATGCTCAGGGGGCATGCCAGGTGTGCCTGGGCACACCCTAATTTCTACGTGCAGTGCCGGTTCCCCCCATGTTGCCCCTGCCCTGTAGTGCTGCTGGCTGCCTTCCTCTCTCCCCAGCTGCTGCGGGGGATGTTTCAATATGGAGAGTGGGGGAAGGGGCTAGTACCTATGTCATTTACCAGTGCCTTCCATTTCTAAATGAACACAGTGAACACACTCATTGTGTTCATTCATAACTTAAGCACAGTAAACTGTGTTTACTATGCTTCAATCTGTGAATGAAGAGGAAGCCGCTCAGCACAGAGCACTTCCCATTTATTCACTGTCCAGTGCAGCTTAGGCTGTAGAGAAAGGCATGTGTGTTTGAGCTTTGGGATGCACACCCATGGCCACAAGTTTGGACTGGGTAGGTCAGAAAACATCCTCTTCAACTGAACTGACTTGAAACTGAAGGTTCAGTTGAGCTTTAAACTATGCCATCCCTAAGGGCTCATTCACATTACTCTCTGAAGGGCCATGCACATTCAGGCCTCTCTTCAGGGAGGATACAACAGGTGGTAATCAGACATTGTGTCGCCTCCTAACTGCCTGTTTTGACCCCCTAAATGCTGGACCTCAACATGGTTGCAATGCAAATAGGTTGCTATCGCCCACTAGTCACTACATGAGATATAATTCCTGCTGCGGGATATGCACACCCCTTACTGCTGCCTTATCAGCTAATGGAGGAGTGGTTGGAGGGCGGAAAAAGAGGAGTCAACCCTGGGGTTTTACCACCTTCCAAGGTCTAATGCAGGGGTCTCCAAACTTTCTAAACAAAAGGCCAGTTTACTGTCCTTCAAACTTATGGAGGGCCGGACTGTGGCCATTGGGAGCAGAAAAGGTCCCAACTTTAGTGGGACTAAACTATACCCCTTCTTTGGTGTCAATGGGAGGAATGGGACCCAATCGTTGGTGTCATTGGGAGAAATTGTGCCCCATAATTGATGTCATTGGGCCTGATTCTTAGTATCATTAGGAGGAATTGTGCCCCATTATTAATGCCATTGGGCCTGATTCTTAGTGTCATTGGGAGGAATTGTGCCCCATTATTGATTTCATTGTACTTGATTGTAAGTGTCATTGGGAGGAATTGTGCCCCATTATTGATTTCATTGTACCTGATTGTTAGTGTCATTGGGAGGGATTGTGCCCCATTATTGATTTCATTGGGCCTGATTCTTAGTGTCATTGGGAGGAATTGTGCCCCAATTTTATTGGGGTTGATTCTTAGTGCCATTAGGAGGAATTGTGCCCCATTATTAATGCCATTGGGCCTGATTCTTAGTGTCATTGTGAGGAATTGTGCCCCATTATTGATTTCATTGGGCCTGATTTTTAGTGTCATTGGGAGGAAATGTGCTCCATTATTGATGTCATTGGCCTGATTGTTGGTGTCATTGTGAAGAATTGTGCCCCATTATTGCTGTAATTGGGAGGAATTGTGCCCCTCAAAATTCTTCCCGATTATTGGTATCAGTGGATAAATTAGTGCCCCAAGATAAAAGCAAACAAAGGGTGACAGTTTGGAGGCCACCGGTCTAATGTAAACAAGCTCTAACTTTGCCCGATTGCCCCTTAGTATGGCTTCGAGGAGCTGTAACAACTGGCAACTCTGCAAGCTTGTACATTTTACATTAACACGATTCCTTCTTTTTAACTGAAATATCTAAAAGACAGTAGCCGATCGGAAACAAAAAAAAAGCATCATCCTGAGTTACAACATCATTAGACGACTAATGAACATAGAACCCGGCACATCTCTATTCCCCCAAATCATTTCAAACATGTGAGGGAAGAGAGAAAAAAAAAAACACCTTTCGCAATTAAATGTAAAAAAAGGGGAAAGAGAAAATCTCGGCGTGACGCTTAGCCAGAGAGAAATATTTACCCTGGGCAAAGCCAGAGAATGAAGAATGCCAGTTATGATTAATGAGTTCCCAGCTCAAAATTTGAAAAGCCAAGTTTGTTCAACTCGGAGTTTGATCTGGATTGTAAGTTTTGAAATTCAGCTGGGAAATCGAGCCGGGGAGTAGAAAAGGGCAGCAGTTCAATAACGTCTATGCTTAGGATAGGAAATATATATCTGTGCCATAAATTCTGTCTGCCACCTACGTCTAATATTAAAGGTCATGGCTTCCTTTTTGACATCTTTTGTAGTACCACAACCTGGAGCGGAAAAAAAAAAAAATCCAGGGCTGAAATGTAAGTCAAACCGTCATGGCAGCCGAGAAGAGATAACTCATCCCTATTTGTTTTACATATATCATCCGCCAGTTACATGATGGCCGTTTATTTCGCGTCAAGTCAGGGTGACGCCACCTTCATTTTTTTTTTTTTGAATAAAGTGTGCAAAGGTTAGATCCGAAATGATGTCTTATTCTTGTTTGGGCCTCCATGGAGAAGATCTAAGGAGGTTAGGGAGAATCTTGCCAGTTGGGACACAGACAGAAATAAAACATTAAAGATTTACCCCCCTTCATGACCAGGCCATTTTTTTTCGATACAGCACTGCATTACTTTAACCAATTAAGGCGGTTGTATCCCCCTTAAAAAAAAACAAAAAAAACACCTGCAATGCAAAGGCATAATGAGCTAGTATGTACTAGCTCATTATGAAATACTTACCTCAGAACGAAGCTCCGACAGGGCTTCAGTCCCTGAAGAGGGAGCTGCCACCCTCTGCCTGGATCCTTCCAGGTTTGGGGCTCCAGCGCTGTGAGTGGCCGAAGCCTCGAGACGTCACTTCCGGCAGGCTTTCTGGCAAGGTACGGCGCATGCCCCAGGACATCACGGTGCATTCACCAGGACATCACGGCGCATAATACATAAACAAGGTATAACCATGACCCCTGTTTGGGGCATTTTTGGTTTTCCAAAATAGTTTGCCCTGTGGTTTTACTTTCAATAGATTTTTACTGAAATATAAATGAAAAGACATGATAAAACATATAAGGTATGGAGCTTTTTTGATTTTCGCCCCAACAGCCAGCAGAATGTACAGACTATAAAGGACATATAGTTTGCGTTTGATTCAGAAAATAGTAATACAAGGTTTTGGTTAACATGAGGGAGTATAGAGCACCTTCCAACAAAGACTTTATATCACATATATCATACTCATAGACCAGTGTGGCTAAGGAGGATTTGCAAAGTTTCATGGGGTCCAGACTGGACGTGGTAGGGACAGAGAGGAACAACCCACCACCCCATTGGGAGCTAACTGTGGCCAGGATCGCCCCTCTCAGAACCCACAACTACATAAAATAACAACAATGGCTAAAAGAGAACCTCAAAAGGGCCATTTGGCACAAAAGTCTGAGGCTTGTATTGAGTAGATAGTGGACTTGGTGGTAGTCTGAGTCTTGTGCTCTATATTAAATGGCTAGTAACATATGGGGCCATAAGAAGAGAAAAATTAGAGGAAAGAGAAGAGGAAGGAGAGTACTTTAACTTTGTCTGAGTTCACCCCAAGAGCCCGTCCATGGGTTTCATAATAGGTTTTACAATTTCTGCACTTTAGGGAGTCAGGGAAGAGCCCATGTAGACCGCCCATGGTTCCCAAGTGCTCTCAAACTTCCCAGTGGAGCCTGTGAGTGAAGCTGCTATCTTCTCCTGGGTCATGATCCAGGAAGTCTTATTTTTGGCCATTGCCATAGAGACATAGGTTTTCTTCCATGATCTAGCTATCATCAGTTTGGCGCCTGTGAGGATGAAGAAGATCAAGCACTGCATGTTTTTTGTGGTAGGCTACACCGGGAAATTGAGTAGAGCAATATTGATTGATTTCTTAACCAAACATTCCCTCAGCTTGCTGATCAAAGCAAAAATCCTGTTCCAAAAAGATCTAATTCTAGGGCAATCCCATCATATATGAGACATGTCTCCGTAGTGGCTGCAGCCTCTAAAGCAGTGGTTCTCAACTCCTGTCCTCAGGACCCACCAACAGGCCAGATTTTAAGTATT
This sequence comes from Glandirana rugosa, assembly GCA_018402905.1. Lineage (NCBI taxonomy): Eukaryota > Metazoa > Chordata > Amphibia > Anura > Ranidae > Glandirana > Glandirana rugosa. The sequence continues at coordinate 46,816 of BLSH010466115.1, forward strand.
ACCTTGGGGAGATGCAGACTAGAATACTGCAATCATTGTGATGTATTTCAGTTATCCTGCAAACCTGGCCTGTTAGTGGGTCCCGAGGACAAGAGTTGAGAACCACTGCTCTAAAGCATAATGGGGAGGTTGTGGGATATATCCTAGTTTTGCTGGAACTAGATACCATCTAGTACCAGGGGTGTCCAAACTATGGCCCTCCAGTTGTTCTGGAACTACAATTCCCATCATGCCTGGTTATGTCTGTGAATGTTATAGTTTTACAATGCCTCATGGGACTTGTAGTTCTGCAACAGCTGGAGGGCCGTAGTTTGGTCACCCCTGAGCTAGACATAACTTTGATATTTGCTTCCATCAGTGAGGTATTGATCACACCCTTGAATGCGCTAGCAAAATTTGTACTCCAAGCTTCCATGGTTCTACTGTTGGGCTAGGTCAGTTTCCCAGGCTTGCATGTACAGCGTCTTATTGGGATTCTTAGCCAGTGCCTCATAGATTATTGTGATACGCCCTGTGGTTTTATTTGCTTTCAGACAGTCTCTATCTAATTGAAAACCTGTGTCAAGCCATACAGAGGTGATAGCAGAGGCCGGAGGGTTGAAACAGCTTCTAGAAAGCAGGTTGAAGTACTATTTGGCCTTTTTTAGTCATGTGGCCTGCTATCTAGCGGGATATGGTTTTGGTAGAAGAAAGTAGGGGCCCAGAATGGGACCAAACTGTCACTTATGCTGCTCTAATGTTTTATTAAACAATGGAGACCGAACAACTTGACATTTGATAATGAATCTTTTGAGCTTAATTTTCCAATAGCAAATTATTTTAGAATGTTTTTGGGTCGCTTGGTTTGAAATGGACTTAATACCTTCCTCTGCTTTTCATTTTAATAAAGACACTTTAATTAAAAGTCACAGAAAAACTCTGTAAATGAATATTGGTCTGTTTTAATAAATTTGATTTTTAAAGATCTGTCTTTCGTAGCAATCTTTAATTATTTCCAAATCGATGTATTAGTGTATACTATGTAATGTATTCTGTCAAATCATTGCTGTGTTTATAAATGACTGGAGATTACCTATTTCATGTCAACAAATAGGGCTGCGCTATGAACAATGAACATAGACTTGAAATATGAACAAAACTGTGGCAACAAAGACCACCAATATTGCAAGAAACAAATAGATGAGAAATGTATATCATTTATGGAGTTAACCAGCAAGGGTCCACTAAAATGACAGATGGAAATTTCAGTCCCAAATACACAAGCAATTTTTTCACAAAGAGAACTTCTTCATATACAGGCAGATATCTTGAACGATATACTGTATGTCACCAAATGGGCTGGATAGGCATGCCGTGTGAACCACCACCAACTTGTGAGAGGCTTACCAGATGAAAAAGTAAAAAACGCCTATAGTTTGACCCCAGCCAGGGGTACAGGGATGCTCCCCGCAAGTCTCCACACAGGAGTCTTCACAACTCTTGGGTCGCTATGCAGTCAGTTGCACATGGCAGGTTGTTCACATAGAATAAAGAATCCCGCATAGTATAATACTGTATAACCAGTTTTATTAAATATCTAAAATGATACTCACAAACATTGATTCATAATGCGCATTAGAAAGCCGGCATAAAATTCTCCCGAGTATGTCCGTTCAACAAGCGGTAACGTCAGCGTGCCCTCCCGACGTACGTTTCGTCATCAAAAGACGTTTTAGATATTTAAAAAAAACTAGAAGAATGAGCGCTCCACATAGTATGAAATCCAATGTAATAAATGTATTAAAAACCTAAATTTACTTACAAATAAAATAACACAGTACTGCAAAACAATTCCAGCCAGCACTTCTGTAACGTAATGACATCAGCATGGAGCTCCCTCGCTACGCGTTTCGTCAGATGTGATATCTTCCGGGGCTTGTGATGTGCATATACCAGGAGGCAAAGGGAGCACAGCGTTCACCATTTCCCTAGGCAAATGACGTCCAAGGGAGGTGGAGCCGGACCAAAAAATAAATAAAATATAAAAAAGCTTCCTGTTCATGAGGAAGGCCAGTGGATTGGATAGAGCAGAGGGATAACGTTTTGGAGGGTGAAGATCCGCTTTATTTAGATATGAAAATGTTTCCAATGATACGTTTAAAAAAGAAAGCAAATACAAGGAAAGGTTTACATACACTTTGCCATTTCTAAAGCAAGGAATGCAAATTTTACCAAACATTCTCCGATGGAGAGTCTTCCAGGTCCAAGTGTTTTAAATGACGGTGATTGATTCTCCACCAGAGAATGTTTGATGTACAAGCAGACCCTTAGTTGTTGTTTTATGCTCCTGTTAATATGTTTTTATTAATCTGTATCTTCTTTATGTTTTATTGCAGTGTCTCTATGGCTGCTATGTCCATTCGTCCATTATTCCAACGTTCCACAGGAGGTGTTACTGGCTGCTACAGGTAGGGTCACCGGTTGTTTTTCTTTTCTCTCTATGATGGGTTGGTGGCTGTTCGATGTTGGTTGGTGGAATTGTTGGTTGGCGTTGGTTGCTTTCTCTTGCTTTTATGGCTTTGCTGCGGTGGATCGGCTTGTTTTTCCGGCTCTTGTCTCCGGTTGGAGAGGACGGAGCTCCTTATACCTTGAATCAGTTGTTTTGTACATTGTTTCCCTTGTCAGTTCTAAAGCTTTTTGCTTAAGGATATTTTGAATATTATTATTGCGGCACCAATGCTCTAAAGGGAAGAGAATTTATTAGAATCCTTTAGCGGAATACATCCGGAAATATATTGCGCTGTTTGATGCTTAGAAGTTTACCAGACTGCTAGACACGAAGGCGGCCATTTTTCACCCTAATATTCACAATAATACAGCCTGTTTTATTTGAAGAGCAGCTCCAGGCAGATAAATAAAACACTCTTTTATTCTCTAATATATACCTTCAAAAGCAATAAAGTCCTTTTTTTTCTTTAATTCATAGTTCTATGAATTGAATGTCAACACTTTAGCAAAAAGAAAAAAAATATCCATTTCTATATTAAAATGCCATAGTGCAGCTAAAAGTTAAAGCACAACTCCAACCAAAACGGTTTAGGGCTAGAACGCCTGTCAGGTTTTTATTGCTGTTCTACTGTAGGCAGTGTGGAGATTCTTATGGACTTCCTGTGTGGTCACCAAGACAGGAAGTAAGCAATATCTAATTAAAGTGGTTGTCAACTCATGACAACCACTTTAAACTACAGGTAAGCCGATAATAAGGCTTACCTGTAAGTCCCGGGAATAGCTCGGGGACCGCTGCAACGGCGTCGATCTAAGGTAGGCATTTCATAATGAGCTAGTATGCTATGCTATTCGGCTGTATGAATGGCAGGGGCCGCGATGACGTCACTCCTGCATACATGGCTCCGGCATTGAGCTCTGAAGGTAAGGCATGTTATCCTGTCCCCTTAGAGCGCATATGCAGGTGATGTTACCGGCTGCATGCAGTGTGAATATCTCCTAAACCGCACATGATTAGGAGATATTAACTGTCCCTTATTATAAGCTTACCTGTAGGTACAAGTTCAGAAGCGGAGTTTAATTCCAGTTTAACAGGAGCACAGTTGGCTATGTGAATATATATATATATATATATATATATATATATATATATATGGCTTTTTTCAGTAGGAACACAGGGGTAAACACAGTTCTGGCACCTCCAGCACTGAATGTATGCAATGGCAAGTGTGCTGGGGTGTGTTGGAGGATCTACTGATGCTGGCTACTGGTGGATCTATTTTGCTGGAAGGGATCTTTTGTTACTGGAGGGTCAACTGTTGCTGGAAGGAATCTACTGTTTAGAGAGGGGTCTACTGTTGCTGGCTGTTGAAGAGTCTATTGATGGTGGCTGCTGGGAGATATGTTGTAGACTGGGGGAGGGGGGGGTCTGTTGCTGCTGGCTGCGAGGGATCTATTTTTCTTGTCATCAATGCTAAATTCCATACAAATTACTTAGCACTACAAAATTATAATTGGCCCTATATTCTCTAAAAGGGGCTGTACTGGGAGCTAGGTAGGGGGTGGAACCAAGGGTCGGTGCTCAGAGGTTGGAGGGGCAGAACCAAGGATCGGTACCCGGAGGTGGGTAGGGGGCAGAACCAAGGGTGGGTGATCAGAGGTGGGTAGGAGCAGAACCAAGAGTCGGAGCTCGGAGGTGAGTAGGGGCAGGACCAAGGGTTGGTGCTCAGGGGTGGGTAGGGGCAGAACCAAGGGTCAGTGCTCAGGGGTGGGTAGGGGCGGAATCAGGAGTTGGTGCTCGGAGGTGAGTGGGTATGGAACAAAGGGTTGGTGCTTGAAGGTGGGTAGGGGTGGAACTTAAGTTTGGTGCTCGGAGGTGGGTAGGAGGCAGAACCAAGGGTGGGTGCTCAGAGGTGTGTAGGGGTGGAACCAAGGGTGGGTGCTTGGAGGTGGGTAGGGGGTGGAACCAAGGTCGGTGCTTGGAAGTGGGTAGGGGCGGAACCAAGGGTTGGTGCTCAGAAGTGGGTAGGGGTAGGACCACGAGTCGGAGCTCGGAGGTGAGTAGGGGCGGAACCAAGGGTCGATGCTCAGAGGTGGGTAGGGGCGGAACCAAGGGTGGGTGCTCAGGGGTGAGCAGGGGCGGAATCAAGGGTCGATGCTCAGAGGTGGGTAGGGGTGGAACTAAGGGTTGGTGCTCGGAGGTGGGTAGGAGTGGAACTAAAGGTTGGTACTTGGAGGTGGGTAGGGGTGTAACCAAGGGTCGGTGTTTGGAGGTGGGTAGGGGTGGAACCAAGGGTCGGTGGGTAGAGGGCAAAGACACAAACTGACTTAGAAGGAGGGAGTTCCTGCACCTATTCTCTGAGAAAAAAGCAATATATATATATATATATATATATATATATAGATCTATATGTTGCTGGAATATACAGACTAAGCCATGTATATTTAAATACATAAATACACATATATATATATATATATATTCACATAGACTATAAAAACTGTTTTTTTTTTTACTTTTCCAATCTAGAACAAATAAAATAAATTATTAATAATAATTAAGATCCAACTCATTCATACATATTTTGTAAGTAATGTTAATAGGCAGATATTAGATTAAGGAAGGCTTCTTCCAAGTTGACTGATTGGTCCCTTGTGCTTCTTCTCCCTCTACCAGTCTGAGCTCTGTTGTACAAGGTATATAGCAAGGGGCTGATGCCAGATAAAACTCTGGTCATTTCACTGCTTACATTTAAAATACATTTAATGATCTATCATTGTATGGATATCGGCATTATTTGTGTCGTTTATATCTGCCTGGAGATTAGATTTCAAGGATTATCACTAAGGCCATGCTGCGTTGCCGCCACCATTTTTATTGAAGTGCCGACGGCAGAATTCTGTACTGTAGCGGTTTCATCTTGTACAATGACACCTTCGTTCATGCATGTTACAGGTACACATTTAGGCATTGCTGACTTGGTCATTTTCAGGCTCTTTAATGATGTGAGAATGGCTGGAGGTGCTCGCTGGCAGTGATACATTTATTGAGAACCTACACAGAGCTGGAAATACGTTCTTATTATTCACTATGAGGCTGTGAATGGGGATGTGCAGATTTATTTATTTTTTTTACAAGACATCGGGATATTTCGTAATGAGCTTTGGGTTATTTTTATGGTGCCAACATCTTGTGATTGTATAAATGTCTATTATAGCTCCTTTTTGTTTCTCAGATGGGATCTGACATTTGAAGAGATAGAATGCGTAGGTAGGACTTTGTGTCTGGATGAAGACAAGGTGTACGGTATACAGCTCAGGACTGAGAACCTCGCAGAATATATGGAAATATGGCGTTTTCGGTGATATGGCTGTGCCTGGGCGGTCATTGCTTCTGCTCTGGAACACCAAAAATCAAATGGGCTTATCGAGTCAATATGGGTGAAGCCTGGGGAGATTTTTGGGCACCTAACCCTATAGAGCAGGGATAAGCAATTAGCGGACCTCCAGATGTTGCAAAACTACAAGTCCCATCATGCCTCTGCCTCTGGGTGTCATGCTTGTGGCTGTCAGAGTCTTGCTATGCCTCATGGGACTTGTAGTTCTGCAACAGCTGGAGGTCCGCTAATTGCATATCCCTGCTATAGAGGGTGCTTAGCTGTACTGCTTTAACTGAGTATAATTCTTAAAGTCTAACACTGGGCAGCTTGAGAGTTATTAAAAATGCCTGCCCCCCCCTGAAACAGCTCTTCTTGGCAACCAAGAGGAAGTGGGTGGCACACCAATGACTTTAAAGCATCCAATGAATTTAAAGTAGAACTAAGGGCAAAAAGGATTATAACCCCTGTAAGGTTTATTGTTGCCATCTGCATCCCATTGGGGAAGTGAAAAAAATCCCTCTTAACCACTTCAGCCCCGAAAGGATTTCCCAGTTTAGAACCAGAGCACTTTTTGGGATTCGGCACTGCGTCGCTTTAACTGACAATTGTGCGGTCGTGCGACATTGTACCCAAACAAAATGTGCGTCCTTTTTTCCCCACAAATAGAGCTTTCTTTTGGTGGTATTTGATCCCCTCTGCATCATTTCTGATCACCACTATAAACAAAAAAATCTATTTTGCAAAAAAAACAACATTTCTTACTTTTTGCTAAAATGCAAATCCAAAAAAAATATAAAAAAACATTTTTTTCATCAGTTTTGGCCAATTTATATTCTTCCTCATATTTTTGGTAAAAAAAATTGCAATTAATGTTTATTGATTGGTTTGCGCAAAAGTTGCCGCGTTTACGAATAATAATTCATTTATGGGGTTTTTATTTTTTCTATATTTTACTAGTAATGGTGGCAATCTGCGATTTTTAGCGGTACTGCAATATTGCGGTTGACATGTCGGACCATTTTGACACTTTTTTGGGACCATTGGCATTTATACAGCGATCAGTGCTATGAAAATGCACTGATTACTGTGTAAATGCCATTGGCAGTGAAGGGGTTAACCTGGAGGGGGCGTTCTAAGGGTTAACTGTGTTCCCTCGATGTGTTCTAACTGTATGGGGGCTGGGCTGGCAGGGGGAGGGGAGTGATCACAGCTTCCGTGTACAGGAAGCCTGTGATCACATCCCTTCCCCCTCTGTCAGAACGGAGATCCGTGTTTACATACAAGGACCTCCGTTCTCTCACTGCGGGGGAGCGATTGCCGGTAGCCGGCAGAAATTGAGTCCGCCCTACCCACTCTCTGCGCCCCCCCCCCCAGAACACAGTGAGCGTGCAAGCGCGTTTTCGGTGGCACGCGCTCACAATACTCGTTATCGCGGCTGCCGTTGGGTGACGGCGGTTTATGATAACGAGCCACTTTGCCGCTGTCACGCCACGGTGGGCGGTCGGCAAGTGGTTAAGTAAGAGGATCCCTGGTTGTCATCAGGGCCACCAGAATTAGTATGCCCATTGGAAGATATCACCACTATTCCTGTTCTGGGGACAATCCAAAATGTAAGATTTTCTTTCTCTTTCACTTTCTATGATAACGATAAACAGGACTAACAGAGAGGGTGAATCTCCCTGACTGGGACACAGACAGTATCAAAACCTGACAGGTGTTCTAATCCCTCTCCACCATATCAAAAACTAAAAAAAAAAGTTGCCTTTAGTTATACTTTAGTGAACAAGCAAATATATTAAGCATTACGCACAGGAAACCTCTCGCTAGAGGCCACCTCTCAAACGCATTTCACCCTTACAGGGCTTATTATAGAGACCTACAATTATTTTTGCCATCTGTGTCCCAGTGGGGAGATTCCTCTTCACTTCCTGTCCCATAGCCAAAACAGGAAGTGAGCGCTAAAGTGAGGAAATCCCTGGCTGTCATCAGGACCACCAGAACTAGTATGCCCATTGGAAGATTTCCCCACTATTCCTGTTTTGGGGACAACTCAAAATTTGGGATTTTCTTTCACTTTCTATGATGGTAAACAGGACAAATTGGGAGGGTGGATCTTTCTAACGGGGGACACAGACAGCGACAATAATCTGACAGGTGTTCTAATCCCTCCCCACTCTCTAAAACGAAAAAAAGAAAATGCTTTAGTTATACTTTAATGAGCAAGCAAACCGGTTAAGCAGCACACACAGGAAGACTACCACTAGAGGCCACATCTCCAACGTGTTTCACCCTTATAGGGCCTAATCATAGAGACCTACAATTAAGCCCTGTAAGGGATGAAATGCATTAAAAGTGTGGTCTGTAGTAGGAGGTTTCTAGTGTGTGTTGCTTAACCTGTTTGCTTGCTCACTAAATTCACTGTATGGTTTAACGTCATTGGTGTGCAGCCTGATTCCTCTTGGCTTGTGTGTAGCGTGGAGCAGAGATGAGCTCTTGGGCTTTGGCACCCGGATGTGCCGTAGAATGGAGGAACAGAGGAGCTTTTTTGGTTTCTTTGAAGCGGTGGCAGTTATTCAGATGATCTAACAGCTCTTCTTGCCAATCTCCAGCCGGGTTTTGTCGCCACCTCACCCCACAAGGTCATCACGTATGATGTAGGAACAATGGCCACCACTGACCCTGTGTTGTACAAGATTATATAGGAGTGCCCACCAGGGCTGTCTTAATGCATGGGCACATCTGGGCACTGCCCAGGGGCCCCCGGTACATGATAATCTTGCATTACATACTTGCCAACTGTCATGGATTTGCCAGGACAGTCATGCTTTTTATTAAGCTGCCCCGGGATGGCTGTGTCCCAGAACCTGTACTGTGCCCTCCTCCCTCCTCCTGTACTGTGCCCTCCTCCCTCCTCCTGTACAGTGCCCTCCTCCCTCTTCCTGTACTGTACCCTTCTGCCTCACCCAAACTGTGTTCTTTGTGTTGATTAGTCTTTGATTTATGGCATTTTTTTTATTGTTTAAAACCAATTTTATTAAAAGTACAAATGAAAATATGCTTAATTCTATTAACTATTTATACTTTAATTCTTGAGAGTTGGCTTGTGGGGCAAGCTGGTAAGGGTCCCCAGTGCACTACTTTGCTCAGGGGCCCATGATGCTATTAAGACGGCCCTGGTGCCCACCCAACCTGCATGCCTTAAGCGCCAGTTAGCATGACTAAAGGCATGAAGTTTAGGTATGGCAATTTTTACATCGTTGCGTTGGTCCAGCTTGGGCCAATGTAAGTATGTATGCGTCATATCTGTGGGATCCCTTGGAAACTGGAAATCACTGTACCAGGCACCACTACTACAGTGATCACACAAAAAAAATAATAATAAAGCAACAATGTAAAAATAAATAAAAATAAATAAATTAATAATTAAAAAAAAATGTAAAGTGCCCCTGTCCTCCCGTGCTCACACGCTTAGGCAAAATCACATGTTGGTCCCGCACGCATGCAAACAGCAATCATCCCACACATGTGAGGTGCAAACATCTCATCATAGGCATTAATTCTAGCACCAGACCTCCTCTGTAAATCTAAAGTGGTAACCTGTAAAGGCTTTTAAAATGTCACATATGTCAGGTAAAATTTATGTCATTTGTCACCATTGCACGGGTGTGCGTAATTTTAAACCAGCTGGGGTGGGATTAATTTGGATGGGGGAGGGGGGCACAATTTTAGTCTTGCCTAGGGCAGCACAAAACCAAAATACTCCTCTGCCTGTGGTCAGTAAGAAGAGGAACAGTGCCCCATCCTTGTGTTGGTGTCAATGAAATGAACAGTGCCCCATCATTGTGTTGGTGTCAATGAAATGAACAGTGCCCCATCGTTGCGTTGGTGTCAATGAAATTAACAGTTCCCCATCGTTGTGATGGTATCAATGAAATGAACAGTGCCCCATTGCTGTGTTGGTATCAATGAAATGAACAGTGCCCCATCGTTGTGTTGGTGTCAATGAAAAAAACAGTGCCCCATCGTTGTGTTGGTGTCAATGAAATGAACAGTTCCCCATCGTTGTGTTGGTGTCAATGAAATGAACAGTGCCCCATTGTTGTGTTGGTGTCAATGAAATGAACAGTTCCCCATCGTTGTGTTGGCATCAATAAAATGAACAGTGCCCCATTGCTGTGTTGGTGTCAATGAAATGAACAGTGCCCCATTGTTGTGTTGGTGTCAATGAAATGAACAGTGCCCCATTGTTGTGTTGGCATCAATAAAATGAACAGTGCCCCATTGTTGTGTTGGTGTCAATGAAATGAACAGTGTCCCATTGTTGTGTTGGTGTCAATGAAATGAACAGTGCCCCATTGTTGTGTTGGTGTCAATGAAATGAGCAGTGCCCCATTGCTGTGTTGGTATCAATGAAATGAACAGTGCCCCATTGTTGTGTTGGTGTCAATGAAAAAAACAGTGCCCCATCGTTGTGTTGGTGTCAATGAAATGAACAGTGCCCCATTGTTGTGTTGGTGTCAATGAAATGAACAGTGCCCCATTGTTGTGTTGGTGTCAATGAAATGAACAGTTCCCCATCGTTGTGTTGGTGTCAATGAAATGAACAGTGCCCCATTCTTGTGTTGGTGTCAATGAAATGAACAGTGCCCCATTGTTGTGTTGGTGTCAATGAAATGAACAGTGCCCCATCGTTATGTTGGTGTCAATGAAATTAACAGTGCCCCATCATTGTATTGGTGTCAGTGAAATGAACAGTGCCCCATCATTGTGTTGGTGTCAGTGGGAGCAATTATACCTCACTGCTGGTGTCAACAGGAAGAATGGTGCCTTTTTACTGGTGTCAGTTGGTGGAATAGTGTCCAAAGGCCAGTTAGAGGCAAGCAAAGTGCCACATCCCGAGCCCATGGGCCGCAATTTGAAAACCACAGCAGCAGAAGTTTGATTGATCATGGCCAAGTAGAGTTGTCACCGCCTCTGAAGCTTCAATGCTACTAAGCCAAGTATATCACCAACTCTCAGTAGAATTTGCTGAGCCCACATACAGCAGATGCACTCCCCCATCTGAGTGCAGGGGAAGGCAATATGATTTACCCAGCAGCTGATACATTGTAGCAATGACAATTTTTGGATATTATACTATGCAATGGGGTAGATTTACTAAAGGCAAATACACAGTGCACTTTGCAAGTGGAGTTGCCCCAGAGCTTAGTAAATGAGGGGAAGCTCTGCTGACTTCCCTCATCCAATCATGTGCAAGCACAAAAGCTTTTTTTCTGTCATTTTCCTTGCATGTTATTGGGTATTCTTCGTAGTGTGAAACTTTACCTCATTTACTTAGCTCCTTGGCAACTACACTTGCAAAGGTGCAACAGTCCTTGCGAAGCGCACAGTCTATTTGCCTTTAGTAAATCCACCCCCAATGTTTATATATTGGCTGCTTTTATTTTTAACAAAAAAAAAAAAACCCTAATGACTACTTTTGTTATTTTGGCAATAAAGCTGCTAAAAAAGAAAACTGCTCTTCTATTCACTTAAGAAAATGATAATTTGACTCTATTACTCTTAAAACATTTCCCTTTAAATCGCCGTTTTAGCCGTTTATTTTTCCCAGATTACCACTGATTTCCAGCTATTTTAGACTCGCAGTAATTCCCTTCCAGTAAATGAAATGCAGTTTAAACAATTTATCTCAGAAATGTAAATGATCAAACAGGACTTTGCTGACGGATGTCCTAATGTTTACTTTATTCTAATTAGATCGGTCATATTCAGTATGTGGCAAAGCCAGTCCGTATTTAAATATGATTTATGCCGACATTTCCTTCCTACAAGATGTAGTTAGTTAACTCTTCTCAGTCACCGGATTTCTCCACCTACAGGAAAATTGTGGGATTAAGCTGAACCAGGGAGGGGGAGAGGATGCAGTATTGGCCGCTATGATGGGTCACCATCTTTATCCACCTGCAGGGTAGTCACATGGCTCTTTTTTTCTCATGAAACTGTACAGGTCTAAAGTAATATAGATGGTAAATACAGCAAAATCTCCTTAACCGTTTGACAGTTTTCCTTGGCTCGAGGTGAATCTGAAGCTTTTGTTATACACAATGATAGAGTTTCTCAACCTTTTTTCAGTCACGGCACCCTTTAAAAGTATGCAAAATATTGAGGCACCCCAGTCCAAATTGTAAAAACCGTATATGTTACTTATCAATGGGACGATGCACACAACCACCTTGATGAGATGAACTTCATATCAGAAGCCTTCTTTCACATCAGAGGTTTCTCCCATCACATCAGAGGTTCCCTTATCCCTTTAGAGGACCCCTCATCACATCAGAGGTGCCCTCATCCCATGAGAGGCTTTCTATTCCAACAGAGGTCCCCTCATCCCATCAGATGTCCCCCATCACATCAGAGTACCCCTTCACATCAGAGGCCTCCCCTATCACATCAGAGGTCCCCCATCACATCAGAGGTTCCCTATCACATCAGAGGTTCCCTCATCACATCAGAGGTCCTCCATAACATCAGAAGACCCCTATCACATCAGAGGTTCCCTCATCACATCAGAGGTCCTCCCATCATATCAGAGGTCCCCTTCACATCAGATGCCTCCCCTATCACATCAGAGGTTCCCTCGTCATATCAGAGCCCCCCCCCCCGATCACATCAGATGTCCCCCATCACATTAGAGGTCCCCTTAAAATCAGAGGCCTCCCCATCCTGTCAGAGGTTTCCTCATCACATCAGAGTTACCCATTACATCAGAGGTCCCCTCGCCCCATCAGAGGTCTTCTTTTCCAGCAGAAGTCCCCTCATTCCATCAGAGGTCCCCCATCACATCAGAGGTCCCCTTATCCCATCTTAAGTCCCCTCATCCCTTTAGAGGTCCCCCCATCCCAGCAGAGGTCCCCCTATCCCAGCAGAGGTCCCCCCATCACATCAGAGGTTCCTTCATCCCATCAGAAGCCCCCCCATCCAGAAGTCTGGAATCACATCAGAAGCCTCCCTTCACATCAGAGCCCCCATCACAGAGCCTCCAATCACCCTAGCCCCCATCCCAGACCCTCCAAATTAGCCTAGGACATCATCATTAGGTTTATATAGCAGGATACTACATAACATATGACTGAGAAAAGGGACACCCTCTTCCCACTGTGCCAGTAAAGACAGAACCTACCTGGATTTTAAGACTGCAAGAACAATCAAGATGGGCACTAATACCTGCTTTTCTTCGGAAACCCCTTTTTACAGGGATACCACTGTTTCTTTGTACCCCCCTTCCTTCCTTAGTTATTCCTTCTGCCTCCTAGACCTTACACGTGTCCCAAGAACCAGTTCCCTTGCCTTCTCTCTTAGTTCATACATAGATAGAACTTGGTCAGTACCAACCCATTCCTTCAACTCTATTTAAAGTCCATTGTTACTCAACAGTAGCCTTACTGGTTAGATGCTTTTTATTTGTGTCCTCAATGTAACCCTTTTATGCACGTTATGATTATGTGGATTATACATGTTACATGCTACTTGTTATGAATCTTTTTTAGCAGGACTATGGACATCGTTGATTCCCCATCCCAATGCTACATATGCTTGCACATTGTATTTGTACACATTTGTTTGGACCCCGGCATAGGCAAAGCGTGTGCTGGATGTGCCGGGGCGCACCCTAATCACCCCGTGCGCATTAGCATCAATGCCCATGCGCATTAGCAACATCTGCCAATCAAGTAGAAGCCCCCTACAAGCACCCAACACGTTCCAGGATCATATCCTTTCATCAGGGGTGTGGAGCGGACACTTATAGTGTTCAGTATACAAATAATAACAGCCAAGAGGTTAAAAACTTGTGGTAGTATCCATCCAGTAACCAAGGGGTTGCTCTGTGTGCCGGCAGGCAGTGTTTACACCAGTAGCGGCCAGTGCTGGAGGATTTTGGGGAGCGCGGGTGGCCCCCTCCAGGTCCGCACTCACCCTACGGCGGAGCTCCCCTGGACTGTCTGTACAGTAGGCTGCTCCTCCAGTCTCTCCTCCTTTGCTGTCCGGGTTGCTGTCACATCTGATCCATCATCCGTGTACACAGTACTGCCTGTCCCCAGCGCTAAGTCGCATGCTGCACCCTCTTCATGCCCGGCACTGGTCACATGACCCTCCACCCTCCCTCTCTCCCTGTAGGTCTCTCTGACAGTGGCGGGCACACAAAGGGTTAAGTCACATGTCTATGAAGAGGGTTGCATCTCTCTGAATGGCCAATGCCGGTTCGCTGGAATTGCAGGTTGTGAGGGCTCGGGGCGCAGAGGATAAATGTAAAACTGGCCAATTGGGGCCTTGGCATGTGTCCACATGCCTGTGAGGGGGTAACAGACCTGGTAGAAACCCATTGGTCCAGCGCCCAGCACAGTGCAAGGCCACATAGATAGTGCGAGTTGGGGGGCAGCACCGCAGGCTGGGGGGTAGTGCCCCTGTGCCCCTTGTGGACCGGCTGCCACTGGTCTATGCACTTCTCTTTCACTGTGTCGACAGGGAGATCAATTTGGCGGTAGGCTGCGCACACCTATGAATCCCAATAAAAGAAACAGAAATCAGTAAAAATCTATTGAACAAAAATAGATGAATAAATAACTAGTGCTGGGCTTTCTTTCTTATTAGACAATCCAGCATTGCCTGCACCCTGCATTTAAAGTTTATTTATAAAATTAGGATTTTCTAGAAACAATAAAAAGTATTTATACAATGGCTGGCAATTTTTTTGTAAACTTAATAAAGCGTATAATTGGCCATAATTATTTTAGTTTTCCTTTAGGTTAAGCCCAATCACATTATATGAATAGACACCTTGCTTTCCACGCTCTTTTTCTATTGCAGAGTGCATCGGATAATGTGCCATCATCTCCGTTTCATGTATAAAGAGTGGGCAGCAAACATATATTCCATTCTTTCCCATGATAATAGAGCAGCATAAGTTTGTCAGTGTAATCAGTCACAGTTTTGTGCATGCTCTGTCTCGCTAAAGTCACCTCTCTAGCCCGGTGTTAGCACATCAGAAACAAATCTACTCTGACCTAATGGAAAATGGAAAATCACAAAAGAGATTTAATGGTCTCAACCAGCCTTATTGTTCCTCATCCCACAGGCACTGCAAAACCTGTACAAGTGGACAAGCTTGAATCTAAAGAATTGCACAATGTTGTTTTAACAGAAGCCTATAGAGTTTGGAGTTTCCTTTGAAAACAACAGAGGAATTGCCTCTGCATTGTGCTAAAACGGAAACACGCACGGAATAAAGAGCGGAGCTGATCCTAGCTAGATACCATAACGCTAGAGTCTTATTGCATAAGCCGGGGCAAAGAGCTATAATCATGTGCGAAGCTCAGAAACCTATAGTAAATCCGATCTCACTGGAAGGATGTTAGGGGTGAGATATATTGTTGATTAGTCATTTTGTAAAAAAGTTTATAAACTTATATTTTTTAACAATGTCTATACAATTTTTAATTTACATTTCAAACATTGAATACGTGACGCATCCATAGCACATAGGGGTTGATTTATTAAGACCCCTTTCTCAATGGGGCGGTTTTCAGGCGCTGCAGTGCTGGAAATAGCCTCTGCTCAGCACCTAAAAACCGCCTTTCAATAAAGGGAAATACACTGTGCATTACAACTGCACTTGTAAGTGCAGTCATGTAAATCTGGGAGGAAGATATGAAATGGGGGGAAGCTCTGCTGATTTCTATCATCCAATCATGCGCAAGCACAAATTATGTTTTTTATTGTCCTTGCATGTCCCCCTCAGATCTACAGCGACTGCACTTCCAAGTGCACTTGTTGTCTACGTCCAAGTGCACTTGTAGTGCACAGTGGATTTGCCTTTAGTAAATAATCCCCAGTGTACCTTTTCACACTGGGGCGGCGCGCTTGCAGGAGAGGAAAAAAACTCCTGCAAGCAGCATGTTTGGGGCAGTGTAGTAGCGATTAATACAAGGCTTCTCCACTGCCCCTGCCCATTGAAATGAATGGGCAGAGCTTCCGAAGCAGCTGTACACCGCTTCAGAAGCACCATGTTCTGGCATTTTAAACCTTTTTTAACCCCTTGTTAGGGGTTAAAAGTGCCCCCGCCGCCTCCTGAATAGCGGCGCCAAAGCACCGCTATAACAGCTGCTAAACTAGTGGCGCTTTACTGCTAATGCTTGGGCGGCCCCAATGTGAAAGGGGTCTAAAGGCAATTAGATGCATAGTAGAAAAATGCAGACAACTCGATGGCTTCCTTATAAGAACTTTATTGTTGCATCATAGCAGTAAAACATCCATAAATGCCAGCATTTTTGGATGTTTTACTGCTATGGTGCAACAATAAAGTTCTTATAAGGAAGCCATCGAGTTGCCGGAATTTTTCTACTATGCATCTACTATGAATACCATTGGCCAGAGCACCAATCACTCTGTACACCTTATCTGATTCATAGAGGCAGTAGAGTTTGGGTGAGTCTTTTCTCTAAATGCAATTAGTCTGTGCACTTTGCAAAGTGCAGTTGCACACTGCAAGCGCATTTGCTCCAGAGTTTAGTAAATGAGGTGAAGCTTCACTTTGAAAAGAATACCCAATCACATGCAAGGAAAATTAAAAAAAACAGCATTTATGCTGGCATGTGATTGGATGATGGAAGTCCGCTCATTTACTAAGCTCTGGAGCAACTGCACTTGCATAATGCAACTGCACTTTGCAAAGTGCACAGGGGTTAATTTACTAAAGGAAAATAGACTGTGCACTTCTCAAAGTGCAGCTGTGCCAGAGCTTAGTAAATGAGGAAAAGATTCACTGTAGAAAGAATACCCAATCACATGAAAGGAAAATTAAAAAAAAATAAAAATTTACTTGCACATGATCGCTTACTAAGCTCTGGAGCAACTGCACTTGCAAAGGTGCACTGTCTTATTTGCCTTTAGCAAATCAAATGGCAAATGGCAAAGTGCACTTGCTCCAGAGCTTGGTAAAGGAGCAGAAGCTCTGCTGACTTCCATCATCCAATCACATGCAAGCATAAATGCTGCTATTTACATTTTCCTTACATGTGATTGGGTATTCTTTGAAAAGTGAAGCTTTACCTCATATACTAAGCTCTGGAGCAACTGCACTTGCAAAGGTGCACTGTCTATTTGCCTTTAGCAAATCAACCCCGGTGCACTTGGCAAAGTGCACTTGCTCCAGAGCTTGGTAAATGAGCAGAAGCTCTGCTGACTTCCATCATCCAATCACATGCAAGTATAAATGCTGCTTTTTACATTTTCCTTACATGTGATTGGGTATTCTTTGAAAAGTGAAGCTTTACCTCATATACTAAGCTCTGGAGCAACTGCACTTGCAAAGGTGCACTATCTATTTACCTTTAGCAAATCAACTCCTAAATATAAAAAGTAAAACCATCTTAGGCATTCTAATAAGAAAGCCTAGCACTAGCAACAACAACTATTCAATAACAAAAATGTCATTGGAAAACAGAGGCAGAAATCTCACCAAGATCGAGACTTGGAGCAATATCCAGCCAACCTGGAACATGACTTTTAACCACTTGAGCTCCAGAATATTTATATCCCCTTCATGACCAGGCTATTTTTTTGCGATAAGGAGTTGCATTACTTTAACTGATGACTGCGCAGTCATGCAACGCTGCATCCAAATTAAATTTATGTCCTTTTTCCCCACAAATAGAGCTTTCTTTTGGTGGTATTTGATCACCTCTGTGGTTTTTATTGTTAGCGCTAAAAACAGAAAAAAACAAAAAAAAGTGCGACAATTTTGAAAAAAAAATTAAATATATATATATATTACTTTCTACTGTAAAACATATCCAGTAAAAAAATAAATGTCTTCATAAATTTAGGCCAATATGTATTCTGCTACATATTTTTGGTAAAAAAATTATTCCCAATAAGCGTATAATGATTGGTTTGCGCAAAAGATATGGCGTCCACAAACTATGAGATATTTTAATTTATTTGAATTTATTTTTTAATATTTTTTACTAGTGATACCGGTGATCAGTGACTTATAGCGGACATTCTGACACTAATTGACACTTTGTGGGAACCAGTGACATTAATACAGTGGTCAGTGCTAAAAAAATATGCACTCTCACTGTAATAATGACACTGGCAGGGAAGGGGTTTACATCAGGGGCGATCAAATGTTAAATGTGTGCCTGACCAGTGCTTATATGTACTGTGGGAGATGTGAGAGACACAGGATCAATTCCTTCCTTCCTATCAGAACGGCGTTCTGCCTTGTTTACATAGGCAGACCAGACCGCCGTTCTGCCTCTTTGCTGGAGGATAGCAATAAAACCTCTCAGACAGTAAAATTACTCCGACAAAAAAGTTCATGAAAAAAAAAGCAACCAAAAAAAAAAAAAAAAAATACAAAACATGTATAAAAAAAACCAAAGACAAACAAAAAAAAGTGGGCTGCCACTTTTCTATATTACTAGGTTTTTCACAGCAGGTGGTAAGCAGACGTGAAATCATATGAAAGAGCATAGAACCCCTCCTGCTGGTTTGGTTAAAAACTACATTAGGGTTCATTATAATTTTATATATATATATATAGTAAAACCTTGGTTTGAGAGCGTTTTGAAAGACAAGCTAATTTTTAAAATAAATTTTGTCTTGATATACAAGCGATGTGTTGATATGCAAGCAATGTCTTGTCACAACTGTGTATAAAAGAGAAGAGAGGCGCCTCTAAGTGTAGCACTATGGTTACATTTAATGAAGGTACAACATTTAGCAACTCACATGGCTGATGATGAAAAGAGGCAAATCTAAGTATGCAGGCATCCGGGGTAAAGATGTCCACATGGACCGTCCTCTGCATCGCCATCAACGTCATCCCTTCCACCCTGCGCTCCATGAGTGATTCAAGCCTCGCTTTCAGATCGCTCTACTGGAGGGTGGTCTTCCCTGCCACAATTGTAGACTGAGAGCGGTGAGAGCCAGCGGTGCGGAGGATGGTCTATGTGGACAGTTTTACCCCAGATGCCTCCATACTTAGATGGGCCTCTTTTCATCATCAACCATGTGAGTTTCGCTAAATGTAACCATATTGCTACACTTAGAGGCGCCTCTCTTCTCTTTTATACTCTGTAGCTCCTGCTGGATTTTGCTTCTAATCCCCTTGTGGAGGCGGCCATTTGTGGATGGACATTTTATGGTTACACAACCAATCACATTGCTATAATCTTTTTATATGGACTATAAACTGACTTATGAATAAATGGTTGTGGAAGGAATCATCTAAGTTTCCATTATTTCTTATGGGGAAATTCGCTTTGATATAAGAGTGCTTTGGATTACAAGCGTGTTTCCGGAACTAATTATGCTCGCAATCCAAGGTTTTACTGTATATATTATTCCTTTTTTTCCTTTAATATGTTTCTTAATATGTTAACTTTTTTAATTTCTTCCATAATATATAAAGAGGAAAAATAAATACACTAACCACAATGCACTCCTTTAAAACATCAACAATCTGCTCTTGAGTATAATGGTAATGATGCATTTTCTCCTACACTTGTACATATTTTTTGTATATATAGATTTACATGTGTGCTCGGGAGGGAGTGGGGTGAGTACTGAACTCATTGGACAACTTGCCCGAAACACCAAACAAGGTTTTCAATTCACGCCTTGTCCTTATCCAAAGTCTGACTGGCACTTTCATTATTTAAACAGCTTACTTAGTAATGTTTCGATGTTTTGCCTGTTTATTAGCCTGAGGAAATACTTGCAAAATAATTTTTCTTAAGTACGAGAGGAAAAAGAAACAGTCACACTTTGCATACGGAAGCCTGGAAGCATTATCCCATTAAACTCCCTAACACAAATTAGAATTAGTCTGGTTTCATGTAGTTTGTTGAATAATTCAGATCAACGTACCGTGTGAGATATGAAGGCTGGTGGGTCAGGAGAATTTTCGATCCTTTGAATGGCTCAATGCATGTTTAAATCTGTAGGATGTATCCCTAATTTGTTAGGATAGAATAATGGGAGATGGGATATCATACCTATCCTTATTTTACTACTTAGTTATTGATTGGGTGGGAAATACAATGTTATTTTAACCTGCTTATTGTGAGGAGGGTCTGTGTAAAGCTATAATGTAAAGGATTGTGGAGGTGTTATAGGGGGAATTGAGGAGCAATGCATTGAAAGGTGGGGGTGGGGGATTGTGCAGGGGTGATAGGATAGGAGGAACTGTAAAGTGGTGCTCAGTGGGATAGTTGAACAGTGATATGACCAGGTTGGTGGTCAGTAGAGAAGGACCCCCCAACTTTTGTGGTCAATAGGAAGAACAACCTGTTACACTGGTGATCAGGTGGAAAAAAAGGTCCTATTGCATTGATGGTTAGTGGAAAGAATGACCCATTAAATTGATGGTCAGTGTAAAAAATATTCCTTATAGTGGTGGTTATTGGGAAGACTTACCCTTACACTGGCGGTCAGTGGAAAGATTGTCCCTAACATTGGTAAACAGTGAGAACAATACCCCATTAAACTCGTGGTTAGTGAGAAGAATGTTACTTATAGTGGTGGTTATTGGGAAGACTGTCCCTTATACTAGTGGTCAGTGGAAATATTGCCCCTAACATTAATGATCATTGGGAAGAATGCCCCATTTAATTAATGGTCAATGAGAAGAATGTCCCTTATAGTGCTGGTTATTGGGAAGACTGTCTGTTATACTGGTGATGGTCAGTGGAAAGATTTTCCCTACCACTAATGATCAGAGAGAAGAATGCCCCATTAAGTTGGTGATCATTGAGAAGAATGTTCCTTATATTAGTGTTTAGTGGAAAGATTGTCCCTAACATTGATGAACAATGGGAAGAATATCCCATTAAACTGGTGGTTAATGAGAAGAATGTTACTTATAGTGGTGGTTATTGGGAAGACTGTCACTTATACTGGTGGTCAGTGGAAAGATTGCCCCTAAAATGAATGATCATTGGGAAGAATGCCCCATTTAATTAATGGTCAATGAGAAGAATGTTCCTTATATTGGTGGTCAGTGGAAAGATTGTCCCTAACATTGATGAACAGTGGGAAGAATATCCCATTAAACTGGTGGTTAGTCAGAAGAATGTTCCTTATAATGGTGGCCAGTGCAAAGATTTTCCCTAACAGTAATAATCATTGGGAAGAATGCCCCATTAAATTGATGGTCAGTGGAAAGATTGTCCCTAACATTGATCATCAGTGGCAAGAATGCCCCATTAAATTGGGGATCATTGAGAAGAATGTTCTTTATATTGGTGGTTTGTGGAAAGAATGTCCCTAACATTGATGAACAGTGAGAAGAATAACCCATTAAACTGGTGGTTAGTGAGAAGAAAGTTCCTTATAGTGGTGGTTAGTGGAAAGATTGTCCCTAACACTGATGATCAGTGAGAAGAATACCCCATTAAATTGGTGATCATTGAGAAGAATGTTCCTTATATTGGTGGTCAGTGAAAAGATTGTCCCTAACATTGATGAACAGCGAGAAGAATACTCCAATAAACTGGTGGTTATTGAGAAGAGTGTTCCTTATAATGGTGGTTATTTGTAAGACTGTCCCTATACTGGTGATCAGTGAGAAGAATGTCCCATTAAATTGGTGGTCGGTGCGGAGAATGTTCCTTATATTGGTGGTTAGAGAAAAGACTGTCCCTTACACTGGTGGTCAATGGAAAGATTGTGAACAGTGGTAAGAATACCCCATTAAATTGGTAGTCACTGAGAAGACTTTTTGTTATGTGTGTGGTTACTGGAAAGATTGTCCCTTACACTGGTGGTCACTGGAAAGAATGCTGCTTATATTGAAGACTAATGGAAAGAACATCCCACTTACAGTCATCTAGAAAGGTTATTGGTATGAGTGATTAATCATCTGAGAGATGAGATCTACTGATCCTACAATAATGGCTCTTCTAAGTGACACAGGTTTAGGACCTATGCAACCAAAATCAGGTGGGAGGTCAGTCCACCACTTCTCATTGCTTAATGAACTTCACACAACCTTTGAAGGAACCCTAGGGTTTCACAGAATTTTGGTTTATAAAGAGTGGTCTAATATATAGTTGAGTATTCAACATATATGCATCTGTTTCCAGTTTGTTCTCAATATTTCAATAAACGAAATGCATAGCTTTCTAGGCTGTAGGAGGTAGGGTATGTAAAAAAGTACAGAAGGGCCCTTTACTTATTTTTGGCTCCTCAAGCCCCTCTCTATACAATCCATGGTTTTCATGGATTCAGGAAAGCTAACAGCGTTATGCTGGAAAGATTAATGGTTGTGCTGTATATTTTGGTTGTATTTGTGTTAGGAATCAGTGATTCTAGGTTTGCATTTGCCCACATGGACATGCAGAAGTGATTTAATGGTCTCAGCTTGCTTTTTTTAACGCCCAACTCCAGCCATCTACAGTAGCGAAGGATTAGAACACTTGTTAGGTTTTCATTGCTGGCTGTGTCCATGTTGGAAGCATTTCCCTCTACTTTTTCTTCTCAGTGCCCCGATGCACAAGGTGTCACTGGAACAGGAAGTGAAGCATGTCCTCCTAATGAGGACACACACTGTGATGAAAACTTGACAGAGGTTTTAAACCTTCCCCACTTTATCCAAGACAAAAATAAAACCGTGACTGAAGTTGAGTTTTAGGCAAAGGCTAAGTCCTGTTGTTTTTGACATTTGTTGAAAAAAAAAATCTTATATGTGAATTCCTTATCTGTTAGAAAGTCAATTTTATACTCCAGAGCACCCATATGGAAAGCTAAAATATCATAAAGCATACATCTCATCCCTTGACTAGTTATGACAGGGAGACGGTCGAGCAACTCGCTGAAAAGATTGTTGCCTGCAATTTACATCTCTCTATTGTAAATAACATGGCTTATGCACAATAGTTTCTCCCGGGAGATACCATCAGCTCCTGCTGTGTTATTCTGCGGGGGTGGATCCATCAGTGTCTAAAATACATTGTTCCTCTATAAATCAGGCCTTCCAGTAACATGGCATCGAGTGATACTATCACACTGGTGAGATAATAACTTTGTTTGATGAATAACCTTTTGTTGCATAGGTGATAACCACTTTCATGGAATAGGCTTGAAACAGTTGGTCATAGCGGAATGGGAGCTGGGAAAGCATAGAGGATTCTGGGTGATGAATTGCTTGGTTATCAAGGAAACATCAACTCGTGTAAGTTCTAGAGCAGAAAGAATACAGGGAGGGGATGTGACGGGGCTAGGAGTAAGGAAATCAAATGCCATGTATAGGAGATCATATAAGAGATGATAAAGACTACTGTGACTTTATTGGACAGCATTATTTTGCTAAGCCAACTGAACATATTCTTCCTGTCCTCCCTTTGTTTGCAGCAATTTTTTTTTTGGTGCATTTTGATACCGTTGATCTGAAATATGGTTATATTTTTTTTGGTTTAGCTTGTAGGGTCAAACCGGGAAGACAGGCCACAGTTTCTTCTGATATAGAGAGTTGGGCTTGAAGGGTTTAGGCCCAGGGTTTAGCTTGAAGAGTTGCTTGAGACCAAGGTTTAGCCATAAAGAGTTGCCCTTTGAGCTTAAAGAATTGCCCAAGGCCAAGGGTTGGGCATAAAGAGCTTCCCAAGGCCCAGGGTTGGACATGAAGAGTTGCCCAAGATCCATGGTTGGGCATGAAGGGTTGTCCTTTAGCCACAGGCTTTAGCTTGATGAGTTGCCTGAGGGCAAGGGTTGGGCATGAAGAGTTGCCCAAGGCCCAGGGTTGGGCATGACGAGTTGCCCAGGGCCCAGGGTTGGGCATGAAGTGTTGTCCAAGGCCCAGAGTTGGGCATGAAGAGTTGCCCAAGGCCCAGGGTTGGGCATGAAGAGATGCCCAAGGCCCAGGGTTGGGCATGAAGAGTTGTCCAAGTCCCGAGGTTGGGCATGAGGGGTTGCCCATGGCCCAGGGTTGGGCACATAGTTGCCCAATGGTAAAATAAGACTTTTTTTTATTCTCAACTCCAGCCAAATAGTTTTTTCTTGTTCTAGATAAAGAAAGGAAAGATTGGAGCCTTTGTCTTTTTTTTTTTAGTTGTCTATGACTAATTCAAGGAGGTTATTCCTAATTGGAAGCGAAAATGTTCTGGTTGAGGCGTCTGTGTATCAGCTTGAAACAATAAAGTTTTACAAAACACTCATCTTATCAGTGTGAAGCCAGCCCCTTGCTACTGAGATGTGAGAAGTGTGGATGAGCTCCATCCAGCCAACACCTGCGTTCACAGACATGGGTACAAGCTGAGGCATTCTCTAGAACACATTTACCGTAGGAGCCAGAACTGCTTTCAGGTTTTTAGTGCTCTCTGTGTCATCCCATCTTTTTGTTTCCCATATCACAGAAGAGGACGTAAGGGGAACTTATCCTAACACTAATGTGGCTGAAATGCTAGCTCCTCTCCACCTCTGTTGGGTTTTTACTGCTGTCTGTGACCCCTTTGAAGAGATTTTGCCTCATGTCCTGTAATGAGGAAATCTCCAACAGGAAGGGCAGGAAGTGAGGATATATCTCCGATGGGGACAACGGTAGCAATGAAAACCCAATCAAGTTCCTTCCTGACTTTGACCTGACTCTGGCTGGGGTATCACTTTAATGTGTGTGACAGGAGTATCCATATGTCCAGTATTAGCATGGTTTGTAGGTGGGCGGGGCTTAGTGTTAGGGGTGGAGCTTAATACTCAAAATAGTGAGACAGCTGTTCAATCCTGCTCTGACCATCACACTGAATTGAAACAGCTTTTTCTAATTCAACGTCTATCTATTATATTACTATTCTGTTACTATTTATATAAAATTAGCTGGTATTCTATCTTTCAACCCCCCCACCCTTTGCAGCTTTAAATTAACGGCCAGATAAACATCTTGTCTCGTAATTGGTTGAGCTCACTGTTAATCAGGAAACTGATCCTAAATTGTACTTGAAGGCTAGAGGTTGCCCTGAACTGCAGGGCTGAGTGGTGCCCGGTGCTGAACAGATGGCATGATGCAAGTTGGCAACACTTTTCTTTAACCATGCTGGTCCCGTAGACCCAGGCGTTGCTGAAAATCATAATGAATTTATAATTTCTATACAACGCAGGCATTCACAGAACAGAAAACAACCCTGTGCAACTGTTGATGTCATCTTTAAAGTAGGTCTCCAGCCAAAACGTCCTATATCACTAGGGGAAAAGAGGGTTAAAGCCCAATAGAACCTTCAGTTTTAATCAGAAAAATATATACAGTATTTTAGATTACTTTTTTCCCTGTTCCCTTTCCCACCCATTTTAGTTCCCTTTCCCACCCATTTTAATTCCCCCCCCCCCTTTTATTTCCTTCTCCCCTTCCCTCTACCCCACCTTTTTTTCACTTTTACCACCCATTCTGCCCCCCCCCCCTTCCTCCTGTTCTCTTACATCCTATTACTATTTACTTTTTACACTTTTGCAAATAGTCTAAGGGACGGTCCACACATAGTCCCCAAATCGCCCCAAGTCGCTTGACATCAGAAATCCCATTGAAGTGAATGGGAGCCGTCTTAATGTACACTACTGAAGTCGCTCCGACTTCAGGAAAGGTTCCTGTACTACTTTAAGGAGACTTCTATCCGACTTGTGCCCATAGAATTCAATAGAAGTCGCCTCCAAGTCATATCCCCATCTATATTGAAGCGATTTTACAGGAAGAAGAAAATAATTTACCAAAGTACTCCCCACGAATTACCCAGGCAACCCCCTCCCTCCCTTCTCTGATTGGCCACAGGCAATGTCGCCTGGCATGGAGGTCGCTTTAAGTCACCCAAAGTCACGCTGACGTTGCGCTGAAGTCGCCCTGAAGTCGCATTCAAATCGCCTTGCAAAGTCGCCCCAAAAGTCAGATTGCCTATGTGTGAACTCTAAAAATCTCCTGTCATCTTGGGCAATGCTTCCCTGAGACTTTTTAGTGTTTTTAATTAATTTAGATCCACTCATTCAATATTTTCTTATTAAATTAAAGCATCACGCATTTATATCATTCTCTCACACACACTATTCCCTGTTCAGATTCATTATTTACTTCATCAATTTTTTACCATAACTATTTTTAATTTATTTTCTCTTGATTACTATTTTTTGACTTTTTTTTTTTTTTTTTTACATAGCTATTATTTATTTTTAGTATAATAATCTTACTCACAATCAGTGCAATTATAAGTTATTCTACCCAAAAAAAAAACCCAAATTTTTTTTTGTGTATATACAGTACATCGTGCTGCCACAACACTTATCAATATAAATTATAATACAATAGTGCAAGGCAACATTTATATCACCAACCCAGCTCAAAAATAGCAAATATATAAATTATCACAATCCCTACATTTTTTCTGGATAGTGCAAACAAACATTCATATATTGAAATTAAATAATCTAGTGTTCAAAAAACTGATATATTTTCTGTTTTTGAGCTGGGTTGGTGATATAAGTGCAATGCTGCACTATTATTATTTTTTATTTAATTATTTATTTCGTTTTTTCTTTTTTTTTTTTTTTTTTGTTTTGTTTTTTTCCTACACGTTTTCACTTTGTCTTTAATTCATTTTATTCTCTTTATTTTTACTTTTCACTTCATCTTTATTTCTATTTTTTTTTTTTTTTTTTTTTTTTTTTTACTCAATTTGGTTTTTACTGCCTTCACTCACAATATCACGGTGCTCTCATTACATATAATACTGTTCACCTGTCTTGCCTTTACTGCACACTCAATCTCCAAGCGACTGATGATGAATAAAACATCCATATCCTGCTCCAGGCTCTCACCCTATGACTAAACCCCAGTGGGCAGGGCAAAATGCGTCAGCGCGGAGACATGAAGGCTGAAGCCGATCCTCATACACGGCTTATGGTGGTTGGTTCGGAGAGTGGCGTTTTCTCTATTTTCATCAAAACAAAAAATGTTTAATGTAATTTTCTTTCTAAAGAAATCACAACCTGAGTAAAAAAGCCTGTCCCATGCAGCAGTGGTCTCATGATAATAGTGGTCCAACATGCCAACTAATGAGTCAGACCTATAAGTGTGCAATAAGCAAAACACATGCTCCCTACTGATTGGAAAGCTCTGGCTCTGCTTCACCAGGGGATGTGCTCTACAGGGGGAAAGGGAGGTTTGGGGTGGGTAAATTTAGGTAATGGACATGCACTTTAACAATAACAGATTAGGAGATGACAGAAATTAGTAGCATGTAGGCAGCTGCAGTCTATTTCTTTACTCCAGGTGGCGCTCACCCATAGTGGTTCTGCAGCTGGAGAGGAAGTCATCAGGAATAGGGTTCCTCTATGGTTTCATGGGAGGCAATCCAGTTGGATGCTGTCGCCCCATATGACCCTGGTGGCCATCTTGGGTCAGGCAGAGCCTATTTAAGGCCCTGGTTTTGGCCTTATTTATGCAAGTGGGTAGCTTAAGGAAAGGCACCCTGTTTGCTTGGCACAGCACTAGTTATAGGTAAAGGTTCCAGATGAGGAGTCAAAGCAATGGGTCACAACTGTTCTGGATACCTTCCCGATTGGGCACTAGATGGCCAGGCCACATTCTACCCCTCTTAACAGACTGTCCGGCCGGCTGAGATCTGCTCTTGTCACATTGCTAGTGCACCTGGTTGGGCAGTCTGCCCCCCGGGTTTGTTGTGAACTGTTGCTGCATTTCTTCAATACAAGATTTATACTGCATCTGACTGTGTAACGCACCACGCTGCACCCCAATTACAAGCAGTTGGAGTGTAGGAAGATCCAGTGGTGAGACAGAGATGGTCAAAGTTATCTGGGTTTTGAGGGTACATTTAAAGACTTATAAAACCAAAATGTATTTCTGTGCTGGAATGTAATGAGTTACACAAGAACTGCACCTATATATCACTTGAATGCCAAAAGTGAAGTGAAAACATATACACACACAATTAATGATGCGCTTCTTGTTACAATACAATAAAATATAGTGCTGAAAAATATATCAATAGGCCATCAAACAGTGAATTAAAACTCAGTCCATAAAACTCAATATGGAGGTAATTAGTACATGTGCCAACAGCAAAGGAAGCAAGCAGTGAAATTAAGGTACTTCTACTTCTTCTCATAGTAATATTGTATCCCACCATCCAGGTACCAAGCCAGGTGGGATGTTAGGGAAATACATACACGCGTGTCCTCCACCGTGATAAAGCCTCTTACCGGTTGGTGATGATCCCCAATTACAGAGACCAAGCACACATAAGAAGCAATAGACCTCTCCTGGTGTCTCTAGGTTGGGTTGAGTAAGTATGGTCTAATGCAGTGTTCCCCAACCCTGTCCTCAAGGCCCACCAACGGGTCATGTTTTCAGGATTTCCATTATTTTGCACAGGTGATTTGATCAGTTTCACTGCCTTAGTAATTACCACAGCTGATTCATCTGAGGCAAATCCTGAAAACATGACCTGTTGGTGGGCCTTGAGGATTGGGTTGGGGAACACTGGTCTAATGGATTCCAACATATAATAATCGCCAAAGCAGTGGCCACAACCACGGATCAGACTCAAATAGCCACCATAGAGGGAAAGGAATATAGGCCACACATAGAGTGAATACTGCTAGTACATGTTGTTAAAAAAACACATAGTACTTATATTGTTCAGGAGAATCATAAGCAATCAAACAGCAAGGGGCCACGCTGAAAGCCAGCATTGGTGGGTGTGATGACGTTACACGTTTGTGGCCCCAACCAACATCTTTTGCGTCAAAGGGCATTGTCAGGGAACGTTTACTAGCAGTATTTACGTTATGTGTGGCCTGTATTCCTTTCTTCTATGGCGGCTATTTGAGTCTGATCCGTGGTGGTGCATTGGTGATTGCCATATGTTGGAATCCATTGGACCATACTTAACCAACCAAACCTTGAGACACCAGGAAGGGTCTATTGCTTCCTATGTGTGCTTGATTTCTGTAATTGGGGATCATGACCATCTGGTAAGAAGCTTTATAACGGCGGAGGGCATGTGTGTATGGAGTATTTCCCTAACATCTCATATGGCTTGGTACCTGGTGGGATACAATATTACTCTGAGAAGAAGTAGAAGTACCTTCATATCACTGCATGCTTCCTTTGCTGTTGGCACATTAACTAATTACCTCCATATTAAGTTTTATGGACTATTTAATCCACTGTTTGAATACATATTGATATATATCTCAGGACATTTAAAGAATTGGAGGGTTGGTGAATGACTGATGGCACGTGGAAGGGCATTCCAGAGAGCAACAAGAAAATTCCTCGGGGATGAAACCGAGTTATTGGGGCCAGGTAGGAAGAAAGGACATCCAGATGAGTCTATACCTAAAGATTTGTAAAAAGAAGTAAGGTTGTGCTTTGGAGATTTTGTTTGTTAGGATGGAACCAAATTTATGCCATGTGGTCGTTTTAGACACAAATTGTGCTTATCGGCGCTCTTTTTTTAATTTCTCTGTTATGGCTGTAAATGTAAGTTTTGCATCAGTGCAGCAGAAAGCCACGCTCGTGCCTTGAGAGACAGTGACATTTGCAATTAGTGCTTAATATGCTGTTAAGTAGCTTCATGATGAGTATAATGCCTCGAACCTTACCATACAATGCTAAATCAGCAAGACAATTCCCCTAACTCAGCTCTTCCCTCTCCACCACATGGGGACGCCTGCTATTGATGATCCATTATCCTGAGAAGTTTGAAAGGCCAGTGCAGCTTGCCTGTGACAGACGATGGTCCCCACGCTGCGGATAGGTATTCATAAGTGATTGCCATGTTATTTTGCATAACTGATGAATCTTGAATTTTAGCTTGGGCTTTACGAGGGCCTGCCTGTCCCTGGGTCCCGGCACTGTCATAATATCACACTGACATCAATGTTTTCTGTTACATTTCCATCATTGAAATCTCTTAGGCCTGCATTAAAAGGATGCGTGCACTTTTATTTAAATATATGCTGGCCAATCCTGTAACTTTAAAAATATGACCTTTCACCTTTCCCTTTCTTTTCCTGTGCTTAGGCGGGCTCTCATGAAGGTGCCAGCAGTTCAAATCTCCTCTTTACTTACAGGCACCCTCCACTTTTCCCACACATACAGGGAGTAAATTATATTGATAAAGTCATCTTGTTATCCCATTAGCTGTGTGTTGATAACTCACTAAAGAGTAAAGTTGTGTTGATGAAGGCATCTGCTGATCTTTTAGCTGTGAGAAGCTGGCTCATAATTGGTTGGATCCCTTGAGGTGGGGAAGTCAACTGGGCTTAGCTCATGCAGGGGATGCCTTCTTTCTGCAACATCTGCAACATTTTTGCTGTCTGCTTACATGTTTCTCAAACTTTTTAGAAGGCCTGTGCTGTGTGGAAATCCATCCATGCATTGACTCATCCAGGTATGGGGAGACGACAGCTTATTGTTTGTATGTTTATTTTATAGCACAGGTGCACTTATCCTTTAAAGCATTGGTCTCCAAACTGTGGCCCACAGGCTAGATGTGGCTTTTTGCTTGTCTTTATTTGGCCCTTGAGCACTATTCCTCACACTGATACAGGCACCATTCCTTCTACTGACACCAACAGTGAGCATAATTCCTCCCACTGACACCGATAATGAGGCACTATTCCTTTCACTGACACCAACGATGGGGCACTATTGCTTCCAGTAACACCAACAATTGGGCCCAATTCCTGATATAAACACTATTTCTTCCATTGACACTGATGATGGGGGACTATTTCTTTCACTGACACCGGCAATGAGGCACTATTCCTCCCCCAAATACCAATGATGAGGCACTATTCCTCCCCCTAATACCAACGATGGGAAACTATTCCTCCCACTGATACCAATGATGGGCACTATTCCTCCCCCTAATACCAACGATGGGGCACTATTCCTCCCACTGATACCAATGATGGAGCACTATTCCTCCCACTGATACCAATGATGGAGCACTATTCCTCCCACTGATACCAATGATGGGGCACTATTCCTCCCACTGATACCAATGATGGGGCACTATTCCTCCCCCTGATACCAATGATGGGGCACTATTCCTCCCACTGATACCAATGATGGGGCACTATTCCTCCCACTGATACCAATGATGGAGCACTATTCCTCCCCCAAATACGAATGATGGGGCACTATTCCTCCCCCTAATACCAATGATGGGGCACTATTCCTCCCACTGATACCAATGATGGGGCACTATTCATCCCCCAAATACCAATGATGGGGCACTATTCCTCCCACTGACATCAATGATGGGGACTAATTCCTCCCACTGATACCAATGATGGGGCACTATTCCTCCCCCAAATACCAATGATGGGGCACTATTCCTCCCCCTAATACCAATGATGGGGCACTATTCCTCCCACTGATACCAATGATGGAGCCCTATTCATCCCCCAAATACCAATGATGGGGCACTATTCCTCCCACTGATATCAATGAAGGGGCACTATTCCTTCCACTGATACCAATGATGGGGCACTATTCTTCCCACTGATACCAATGATGGGACACTATTCCTCCCACTGACACCGATGATGGGGCACTATTTCTCCCACTGACACCAATGATGGGGCACTATTCTTCCCACTGATACCAATAATGGGGCATTATTCCTCCCACTGACACCAATGATGGGGCACTATTCCTCCCACTGACACCAATGATGGGGCACTATTACTCCCACTGATACCAATAATGGGGCACTATTCCTCCCACTGACACCAATGATGGGGCACTATTCCTCCCACTGACACCAATGATGGGGCACTATACCTTCCACTGACACCAATGATAAGGGACTATTTATTTCACTGACACGGCAATGAGACACTATTCCTCCCCCTCATACCAATGATGAGTGGTTAGCTAAGTGGTTAGCACTTCCACCTAGCAGCACTAGGGTCCTCACTTCAAATCCCAACCACGACACTACCTGGCTTGAGTTTGCATGTCCTCCCTGTACCTGTGTGGTTTTCCTCCCACACTCTAAACACATTCTTGTAGGTTAATTGGCTTCTGTCTAAATTGGCCCTAGTATGTGTATGTATGAATGTGAATTAGGGGCCCTTAGGTTGTAAGCTGCTTGAGGGCAGGGACTGATGTGAATGCACAATATATATGTGAATTGATGGCACTATATAAGTACTTATAATAAATAAAACATTAAAATGAGGCACCATTCCTCCCACTGATACCAATGATGGGGCACTATTCCTTCCACTGATACCAATGATGGGGCACTATTCCCCCAACTGACACCAATGATGGGGCACTATTCCTCCCACTGATACCAATGATTGGGCACTATTCCCCCTACTGACACCAATGATGGGGCACAATTCCCCCTACTGGCACCAATAATGGAGCACTATTCCTCCCACTGACACCAATGATGGGGCACTATTCCCCCTACTGACACCAATGATGGGGCACTATTCCCCCTACTGACACCAATGATGGGGCACTATTCCCCCTACTGACACCATTCATGAGGCACTATTCCTCCCACTGACACCAACAATAGGGTACTATTCCTCCTTATAATACCATAATGATGGGGCAATATTCCTCCTCCTACTGACCACAGGTGCTATGTAATTATTTTTTTTACTCCCACTATCCACCAAGCCTAAGGCGTTGTTTACTCTTTTTGACACTGTGGCATTTTCTACTTCCACTGGCCGCAGCCTGGCCCCTCAAAGTCTGAAGGACAGTCAATTGGCCCTTTGTTTAGAACGTTTGGAGACACATGCTTTAAAGGATATCTAAACCCACAAACAAAAATGTAATATATTGAAGAAAATAAGTCGTCAGATGTAGTGGCTGCATTTGTTTTTTTTTTGTTTTTTTGAGACTAAGCCTCGTCTTAGTTCAGGAGATTAACAGACGAAAAAAGGGAAAAGAACGAAGTTCATTGCTAGCATTTACATGTATGTAAACTTTGCCTTTGCCAGTATTGTGTTCCTATTTCCTCCTCATATTATTTGATTAAAACTATTTAGACCCATATCTTTTAATCAGTTGAGAACATAAACCAGGAAAGTTATACACACCTTGCATTTTGGGTTTCACTTCTAGGTAAATACTTGAAGACCTGCCATATGAACAGAACCATCATTTTATTTTTAGTCAGGCCTTGGCCTTGGAAAAGATGCAAGGTGCAAAAGTAACTAAAATGTTACTTTTTTGAAAGGAATGTTTTTACACCCATTGGCCTATACATGTGTATAAATTCCTTGCGTGTCAATTCTGTCTTGTGTTCTCCTGTGTAGGTCCCTTGAGAGCCATCATGTGTACATCCCACCTTCTGCTGGGTAGAGGGCACTTAGCCTGACCTTGATATCTGAAACACGCTGTTTGTTCAGCTATTTTTATAATACAATCACATTTTCTTCTATTCCCGCAGCAAAGGTTGAATCCTGGGTTTCCACAATGCTTTCTGACTGTCATAACCTCAATCCAGCTCTGCACAAGGGGTAGAAAGGACCAGCAGCTACTTAATTGCTTTCAGAGACACCCGCTTTAGCATCTTGAAAAAAACATGCATTTTATACTGAGAAACAGCCTCAAATTTGGGACAATAGTTTATATAAAGTATATTATATAAAAATTCAACAGTTTGTCTTGTTTCTGTATCTTCTTCCTTTATCTCGTCTTTAGGCTCCAGATATACCATGAACTTTAACTTTTGTTCTTCTCAAACATCTTATGTGTATAGGGACCTAGGCCTATGCAGTTGTGTCCCAAACTAAATGTATTGTGTGCTATTGCTAGGCTGTAGCCAGCTTCAGCTCTTATTTAACCTTTTCTGGGATCTGCAGGTTTTCCCTAAGCCTGATGGGGTTGATTGGTTCTGCCTGTTGTTGGAAGGAGGTTCCAGTAAGCAGTGCAGGAGGGTCAACTAAAATCACAAAAAAGAAAGTGTGCACTACCTGTAGCAGCACCCTTGCAGGGGCTGCTGAATATTGTGGTTCACCCGTCACCCTGCCCAGCCTGGTATGCATCTCTCAGTCACTCAGAGACATAGAACAGTCCATGAACTTTGTTTTTTTGTATTTTATTGAGGGGATTGAACTTGGATGGGGTAAGGGGAATATGGGATGCCCAGTAGAATTTGTAGAACATTGCTTGGGACTACTATATAAATGCCAGTAAATACACTCCAGTCTTCACTCCAGCACAACTCTTGCTTCAGACTGCTTCTCCTTAACATCTCCAGTACTACAGACCATTACTCCTCAGCTCCTCCAGCACTTCTCTTGCTTAAGCTCCCAGGATCAGCTAGCATATAATTGGTTAGGCCTGACACTAACTCAGCCAGGCCTCAGTGGATTGCCCTTTTGTAGGCAGGAACCATGGGCCCCTATAGTGTAGTGTAGAAAAAGTTCAAATGCTAGCTGTCCCACATGCAGCTACTGTCCCCAGTCAGCCCTCTTCAGGCCCTGCCAGCCCTCCTGACTGCAGCTGACCGACTCCACTGCCTACAACACCACAGTCCTCTCTCCTGGGTCTGCACCCATATCCGACTGCACTTTCACAGTCCTCTCAGGCGTGCCTCCCCAGTCCTCTCAACTGTGCCTTTCACTCACCATCCCTCTTGGCTGCAACCAGTGGTTCCTCTCCCTGGAGTCTAGCGCTCTCTCCCACTGTCCTCTCCTTGCTCTCTCTTATGCCTCCGGCCCAGGACCTTTCCGCATATTCTTGGAAGTGGTCCTGACTTCACCCGAGGCCAGGGGAGCTCCCTCTAGGCCCCGATAGCCTCCACACTCTATCACTCCAGCTCTTCTACCCTACAACCCCCCCAGCTGGGCTGACCCTAGGTATTTAAGGATGCCTGCCCCTGCCAATCCAGATTGGGGATTGCTCAGGACTCCTCAAATGACCCCAGGTGGATTCAACTCCCCGCTCCGCCTCTCTTTCCAGATAACACCAGAAGATTCTGAAAAGAAGTAGGAGGTCCAGATTACACCACCTGTGAGTCACCCAGCACTACCCTGAGCCACTCCCAGCACAGAATGAAAACAAACAGGCCTAGCAACCAGCCAGACCTGCCTAAATGTTCCAATCCTCACAGAAAAATCAAATCTTTGGCACCTACCTACCTGGAGGGTGCTACATACCTTTGAAACCATTTTATTTATAAGGTCCATCAAAATACTCACAAAAGTTTTGAAATTAAACAACAGAGATATAACTATCTATCACATGGTTTCTCCACCAATGTTCCATGGAAGCCTAGGTTTCCTCCAGAGGTTGCTAGGCGTTCCTAGAGCAATGATCAATTTCTACCTTTCAGATAAGTTCCCATTGACACTATTGATCTTTTTAGCTATCTGTAAGGAGGAGGAGTTTTCCCAATGACCACAAGTGTAAGGAGCATTCTTCCCACTGACCATCACACTAATGCATCATGAGTTATAGAAGTCGAATTTTTTAGCACGGGTTTCCTGAGATTGTAAAGTTATTTCATGGGTTCCTCTGTGTTGAAAAGATTGAGAAAGGCTAATCTATCACATCCCATGGGCAGGACCTTCTCAGGTTCAAAGAGTGTGGAGAACAAGGAGACTCTAATAAACAGTACATGACTGGCACTTGAAATGTGATGAATGCACCACAGCAGCACTTCAGAAGAGGGAAGCGCACTCTATAGGAAAAACAAAGCAGAGAAGAAGGCGCTTCACCTACCCACACACATATCCACTGTTTGTTGCTGCCTTCCATTCATCAGCTAGAGAATGCAAATCTGAGAAGGTTAAAGCAGAGAAGAAGGTGCTTCTAAGTGCAGTAATAAAACTATTTAATGACAAGGAAGGGTTAAAAACACTTACAAGATGGAAGAGAAAAACAGGCATATCAATTAATCCATAATGTCCAGGGGGATGTATCATTAATAAACACTGTATACGCATGTGGGTAGGTGCAGCGCGGCGCAGCAGCAGTAAACACTGAGAGTCCAGTTGCAGAAAACAGAACTGTATTTAAATTCAAGTTCACCAATGTATAGCAAGCCCGGAGGGAAGGCAACCCAACCAAGTGCACTCATAGGATGTACAGGGATGAGAAGTAGCAGTAGGTCTTAGATGTGCCAACAGCATCTGTCTAGTGGGGCAGAATGCGGCCTGGCCGATTCGTACCCATGTGGGGAGGCTTCCAGGATGGATAGCATATTCCCGCACTTTCCCTAATTGTCTGGAACCTCTCCCTGATGTTAAACACTGTCCCTGACAGACAGGTAACCTGTCCCTACTCTTTCCACATGCAAAAGAGGCACCAAACCTGGGATCAAGGGTCTTAAATAGACTCCATCAGACCCAAGATGGCTTCCAAAGTCATATGGGATGCTGGCACTTAATTGGATGCTGCCTCTTTCTTGACTGAGAACATCATAGGTTCCTCTCGACTTTTTGCTCCACCTGGACTGCCGCTGCGGAGTGCCACCTGAAGTAGAGTGAAATAAACTGCACCTTCCTACATGCGTGTCATGGGACAAGCCTTCTTCAACAGAGCTAACCTGTTTGTACTCATGCTTGCCTTAAATAATCCAAGATCTGTGAAAGTCCACTTAAAGCCACTCCTTCTGTCCAGCCCAAAACACTGCCCAGATATCCTTGCCTTCCCATCTAATAGAACTGCACTGGGGGGCGCTCTTTTGTGATTTTACAGTCGTATTGAAAGAAGATTTTCCCAATCTGAAGAGAGCTGCAAGGCCATGAACTAATTTTACAATAAACACACCCATTACTTTTCAACATCATTCACAAAGATCTCTTATGTTAAATCTTTTTCCTTTTCAAATCTCTCCATTTGCCATTAGTCATTCCCTTTCGTATAAATATATTGAGCAATAGCCACAAAGGATATAGTTTTGCTTGATTTCCCTACCGGGCCAATTCTGGCATTTTTCTCCTACATGTAACAATCATTATTTTTTTTTGCGAGAAAATTACTCAGAACACCCAAACATTAAATATATATATATACAATATACAGTATCTCACAAAAGTGAGTACACCCCTCACATTTTTGTAAATATCTTATTATAGGTTTTCATGTGACAACACTGAAGTAATTACACCTCCAAGACGACCACTGCTTTACTAAAGAAGCTGAGGGTAAAGGTGATGGGCTGGCCAAGAATGTCTCCAGGCCTAAACCCTATTGAGCATCTGTGGGGCCTCCTCAAATGGAAGGTGGAGGAGCGCAAGGTCTCTAACATCCACCAGCTCTGTGATGTCGTCATGGAGGAGGGGGAAGAGGACTTCAGTGGCAACCTGTGAAGCTCTGGTGATCTCCATGCCCAAGAGGGTTAAGGCAGTGCTGGAAAATAATGGTGGCCACACAAAATATTGACACTTGGGGCCCAATTTGGACATTTTCACTTAGGGGTGTACTCACTTTTGTTGCCAGTGGTTTAGACATTAATGGCTGTGTGTTGAGTTATTTTGAGGGGACAGCAAATTTACACTGTTATACAAGCTGTACACTCGCTACTTTACATTGTAGCAAAGAGTCATTTCTTCAGTGTTAATAAGTGGGTCAGCACCCTAATAACCTTATAACGATTTCTTCAATGTTGTCACATGAAAGATATAATAAAATATTTACAAAAATTTGAGGGGTGTACTCACTTTTGTGAGATACTGTATATATATATATATATATATATATATATATATATATATATATTTAGCACAGACCCTAGAGAATAAAACGGTGAATGATGGAATTTTTTATGTCACACTGTATTTGCGCACCAATTTTTCAAACATAATTTTAAAAAAACAAACACTTTAACGGATTTTCATACACAAAAGCGCAATATATAACCCTAGTTTTGGTAAAATATATAATATGATGTTACACAGAGTAAATAGATACCAAACATGTCACCCTTTAAAACTGTGCACCACTCATGCAATGGCACCAAACCACGGTACTTAAAAATCTCCATAGGGGACGCATTAAACATTTTTACAGGTTGCCAGTTTGGACTTACAGAGGAGGTCTAGCACTAGAATTATTGCTCTTGCTATACCAATTGCAGTGATACCCCATGTGTGGTTTGAATGCTGCTTACATATACAGGCGTGACCTACATATTCGTTTGCATCTGCATGTGAGCACAAGGGGACGGGGGCGCTTTAACATTTTTTTTATTATTTATTTTATTTTTATATTTACACTTTCCATTTACTTTTTTTATTTTTTGATCACTTTTGTTCCTATTACAAGGAATGTAAACCCTCTTTATGGAGAGATCTGGGGTCTATAAGCCTATGGTCTATGCTGGAAAGCATGAGACAGAAAAGAAATAGATCTCATGCTTTCCAGCAAAAAACAAAACAAAACTGGCAGTGTTTATATCTGCCAGAGCCTGAAGTGACATCATGACGTCATTTCCAGCCTCCCAGGGTCATAAAGATGGCCAGGGACCATAGCCAGCTCTATGGTAAACCAACACCGCTGCTGGATCTCCCACTCCCTGATTACACGGGAGAGCCCTGAGAGGCACCGGCGGGTGGAGGGGGGCATCCTCTCCCGCTGCCTGTACAAGCAGTCCAGCCACTAGGATGGCTTTTACAACAGAGGGAATTCTTGACTGAAAAAAAACATATCTGAATGATGCCTATAGCTGCAGGCATCATCCAGATCTCTTCATTCAAAATCCAGGAAGTTATATGACGTCCACTTGGGGGAAGTGGTTAAAAAAACATTCACTGGTGGGCAGGGCCGTCTTTAATATTGATTGGACCCTGGGCAAACATTTTCTTAGGCCCCCCCCCATACAATTTCGCTCTCCACCTGCTCTGAGACATACAATAAATAGTAGCTAGACTCAAAATCAGTTTACTAAATCAGATCAGACAGCGATTGCGATTGGTTGACAGAGGTTACAGCATATCATTACCACTTACTGACTGGTTGCTAGAGGTTACAGCACATGATTTCTGCTTGTTGATTGATTGCCAGAGATTACTGTATATCAATACTGCTTACTGATTGGTTGCTAGAGGTTACTGCACATCATAACCATTTGCTGATTGGTTGCTAGAGGTTACAGCACATCATCTCTTCACTGCCTGCACACCATGTACTGGTGAGGTGAGGGGATTTATCAATAGACAGAAAGATTCTAGGGATCCTAGAACTCCTGGGATCAGTGGCAGTGCTGGGGGGTATCGAGGGTGTGATTAATGGCAATGCAGATTTTTTTACCGACTACCAATATAAAGAAGAATTTCAACACTGGCCACCAATGTAATAGGGGTTTACACTGACCACTAATGTAATAGAAGCATTCACAGTAACCACCAATGTAAGGAGGGATTTACACTGACCACCGATGCAACTGAGACATTAAGCCTACGTCCACATTTGCAGTGCCATTAATACCATTAATTGTTAATGACACCCTCACACACCTGCTGACATGTTTTGTGGCACCGTGTGATTTTGAATAAGGGTTAGGGAATTTCTTCCGCATTTCTAGCACATAGAGCAGCCCATTGAAATGGTCGCCCTACACATGAACTACATCTTTATCCACCCTGTCAGTACACCTTTGCATCCTAAATCCCTGATAACCTCTGCACCCCAAACCTCCCCCATCCTCTCCACTCCAACCCCCCCCCCTTTTAACTCTACCTGCCTTCTCTGCTCATCTTTGCATCCACCTTCCATACTTCTATATATCCCCTCCTTGCTCACCTGTGCACCCCAAACTGTAATTCCTTCTCTGCCTACCTCTGCACACCCCACACTACCCCCCCCCCCCCCCCCCCCACCAATTTGCTTACCTTTGCAGAACAGGCTGATGTTAGGTTTAACAACCACAGTTGCAGGCAGGACTTTACTCCTGCCTGCAGCATTCAGTATAGGTGATGGTGGATATGACTTCAGGGGAGCATGATACACATATGAATGCCGCCTTTATTTACATATGAATGCAGCTGTCCACCACTATTTACATATGAATGCCACAGCTATTAACATATGAATACCAGTTATTTACATGTAAACACGGGGTCTGCAGGTGAGTCATCTGTACAAAACAATAGGGCAGAGATGGGCAGCATTAGTAGCAGCACTTTACACTGAGATATCGGGAGACAGCACAGGACTAAAACTTCAAGGGACAAGGGAATTTGAATTGGGATAGGTGGCAAGTATAAGGCAGCTGCTTTGGGCCACACAACAATGACAGGGCCCAGGGAAGGTGCCCCTTTTGCCCTGCCTTAAAGACGGCCCTGCTGGTGGGGTTATCAATCACTGCCATTTAAAACACATGTACCAGGATCCACCTACATGTTTTGTGAATGTCAGGTTCATTGCTGTATAAATATACACCTTATTGTTTCTGCTA
Organism: Glandirana rugosa; assembly: GCA_018402905.1. Classification (NCBI taxonomy): domain Eukaryota; kingdom Metazoa; phylum Chordata; class Amphibia; order Anura; family Ranidae; genus Glandirana; species Glandirana rugosa. The sequence goes on from BLSH010466115.1 coordinate 87,122, forward strand.
CTGCCAAAACTCCCTACCCTATTGTATCTCCATCATCTCAATTTTAAGATGAGATCAGAGTTGCGTAGGGCTCTTTTTTATGTTGTTCCCTATATTTCTTAACAGTATTCTTAACATTATTGTTCTAGCACTACTACTGTATGTCCCTAGTTTGCACTACTATTAATTGTAACAATTTCATAATAATGAGTGCCCCAGGACGACGTCATTTGTGACGAAACGTGTCGAGAATTTGATAAGTGATTCACTCCCTTTGAGGAGCGATCCACATATTTGCACCTTATTCATTTATTTGGTGTTTAACCATAGGTGTGTGCAGCCTATTGCATTAGGGTGTGAACCCCAAATGTATTAAAACATGGACAGTGTTAGTAGGGCAGTATATGGTGTCAGTAGGACCAGGGCCGGGATAAGGGGTGGGCAAGAGGGAATTGCCCTGGGCGCAAGGGTTTTCTGGGTGCAGGATCCTCTAAGCTTGCACATGATGAATGGGGGAGGGGGCGCCGTTTGGCATCTTTGCCCTGGGTGCTGAACAACCTTGTCCCAGCACTGAGTAGAGCAGTGGACTTCTCAGTAAGGCAGAGGTTGGTGTCAGTAGGGCAGTGGATTGTGTCAGTTATTTTTTATTTTTATCATTTTGTACAATTTTTATTTTTTAGGACAACCATTTGGGGGGGCTTTGGTGAAATATCAGCAGGGGGAATCTGCTCTGCACAGGGTGATTAGGACGTGCCCAGGCACACCTGGCACACCCCAGCACACGCCTATGTGTTTAACTCACTATTTTGTTATTGAGCGCAGCTCTCTTCTTTTTCTTTAATTTCATAATACGTTTTTAACACTTTTTAGACTTTTTTTTAGTCTTGTTGCTCTTGTATCTTGTAAGTTTATTTATAACATAGTAAGAGGTATGTGTTATCATTTCATAAAAGCCTATCTTAAATTCACCCATCTGCACGGATAACCTGATGTTTTACCAAAAGCATTAAAATGTCACAAGCGATTGTGAAATGGTCAAATCATGTCCCATTTCCTTTACAGGCTACAGCCTGGTCAGCTGTTTTTGTGGGTCATGAATACTTCTGATATATTTTTTCTGATAATCTCATGTGGTATAAAGTATTCTCATAGATAAACATCGGGCACAAGCTGGAATCACACAAAGCTGCGATGATGCGCAAAGTGTACTGACTGGCAGCGGCTAGTCGGATCTCACTCCGCTAAAGTCAGGCTAGTATAAAATAATTCAGCTTCGCGCCTTTGATGACGCTAATTTTGCCACACGAAATGAACCCGACTGACGTGTGTGGAGTCTGGTTTCCAGGAATTTGACCTGGTAGTTGATATTTGATTCTACATCTGGCTGTTGGCTGTGTCATTCCACCGAAAAGTGATGTTGTAGTTGTTGGTAGATGCTGGGAAGTTCCCAGGTCTGCATACCTACCATGGTATACCATACCTACAGGGGCATAACGATAGGGATTGCAGGGGTTGCAATTGCAACTGGGCCCCATGGTCCAGGGGGCCCATGTGCCTCCCTTGTACACCTGAATAGGAGGAATGAAGGGGGTGGCATTTAGAGGACCCAATCTCCTCCATTTTCCTCTATCCAGCCTAGCCTGAGCTTCCGACTCCCTCCACCAAGTTTAGCTGTTAATGGGAATGCCCAGGGGCGTAACTACAGGGGTTGAAATTGCAACCGGGCCCCGTGTTTCAGGGGGCCCTTGTGCATCCCTTGTACACCTGAATAGGAGGGATGGCGGGGACAGCATTTAGAGGAACCAATCTCCTCCATTTTCCTCCTGATGGAGGAGATTGGTTCCTCTATATGCTGCCCCCGCCATCCCTCCTATCCAGTTTACTTGTCTTCTGCTGTTCTAAGGGTCCCTGTGTGCTTTCCCGGTCCCCTCCCCACAGAGCTGCTGTCTTCCTTCCTCCTGTAGAAGATGTATCATGATGGAGAGATGGGAATGGGTCAGTAAATTTGTCATTTACCGGCTCCTTCCTTTTTCTGAATGGACAGAGTCAGTGATTGGTACCAATTGGTTCATTCATAACTGAAGCATAGTAAACTGTTTTTACTATACTTCCATTTCTGAATGAATGGGAGGCTCGGTGCACAGCTATTCCTGTCCATTCATTCTGTGCAGCTGAGGCTACACAGATGGAGATTGAGGGCTGAGGTTTGTTTAGACCCCTGATATCTCATCAAAGCCCCCCCAACAGAGCGCCTAAAAAAAATTGTAAAAATTAAATTGTAAAAGCAATAAAATGAAATGGTAAAAAAAATAATAAAATTAAAATAAACATTAAAAACTACTGACACCAGTGAAGGTTGCAATCGTGACCGGGCCTTGGCATTTCGCCACCATGGGGCGGCCCGAAGATGGCAGAAAGGGGTCCCGCTGCAGAACTTGTGAAAGGGCGATGCTACGGTACCATAATAAAGGGACCCGCAATAGAAGTAAAGGGGCCCTGAAGATTCCAGTTACGCCTCTGCATACCTACCATGTTACAAGGGGTGGCCATCCTCTTTTTTGAATTATGTTATGGAGAAAAGAATGAGATGAGTAGACACGTGCAATTCGTTTCGTTCCAAATTCGTTTTTTGACGGAATTCGACAAATTAGTTAATTTGGAAATATTCAAATTAACGAAAACCCATTTAACGAATTTTTAGAAAATTCGTAAATTCGAAAACTCAAAAGAACGAAAATCCGAAAAAATTAAAAATAATAACTAATTAATAATAACTATTACTAACAATTAAATTATAAACATCAAAGTATTGTACCAGCTATAGGAACCGAAGGTGCCACACCCCAAACTATAGAGAAAAGAAAACACCCTCATTGGGTGGGACTTCTGAGGCACAAATAAGGTCATACATAATAGATTGTTAAAAAATGACAAATTTTATTGATACATAAATATCTATTATATATGACCTTATTTGTGCCTCAAAAGTCCCACCCAACGAGGGTGTTTTCTTTTTCTCTGGCTAAATTACAGGTATTGGAATTTCCTTTCAAATTTGGCTGTCAGTGAACATAACGAATACGAATTTATCCGAAGTTACGAACTATCCAAAATAAAGACTGCCACACCTAAACGAATGGAACATAACAAATTAATAATAATAAATAATAATAATAAAACTTTTTTATTATTACTATTTATTATTATTAATTTGTTACTTTCCATTTGTTTAGATGCGGCATTCGTTATGTCAGATAATTCGTAACTTCGGATAAATTCGTATTCGTTACGTTCACTAACAGCCAAATTTGAAAGGAAATTCCAATACCTATAAATTAATAGTTAGTAATAGTTAATATTAGTTAGTGAGTTATTATTTGTTTTCGAAGTTTCAGATTTACGTTCTTATTTTCAGATATTCGAATTTACGAATTTTTGACTTCACAAATTTACTCAAAATAGCGAATTTCGATCATAACGAAAAATGATAAAAAAAATATCAAAAACAAATGAGACAAAAATGAACAGATTTTTCAGCAGCGCACATGTCTAGAGATGAGTAGAAAAATGCAAAAGGGGGACAGGAACCCATCCAAGACTTATGGAGATGTAGTGAAGAGGCCGTCAGGTGATGCCACCTAGCAGGCTGCACCTACACATTAAACATTGGGTTTGGGTGGACTGAGGTTAGTACTGAGCAGTGACTGGATCTGGGTTCCAAATAGGAGTTTTCCTGTCTATTTCTGTCCTTGCTTTCTATTTTTCTCAATCGTATTCTTTCTTCAATCTTTTTAGTTGCTTGTTCCTCTTGTCCTTTTCTCCCTGCCCTTTTCCTCTTTTCTCTCCTCCACTGATATCCTCTCTCCCCTCTGTTCTCCCCTTTCCTTTTCTTGTCCTCTTCCCTTTTTTGACTTCCGAACTCCTCTCTGTTCTCCCCTCTCCTCTTTCTATCCTCTTCCCTTTCCTGCTCTCTGAACTTCTTTCTTCCCCTCTGTTCTTCCTATCCTCTTTCCTTTCTTGCCTTCCAAACTCCTCTCCCAGTGTTGCCAACCTCCCCCAGCGTTTTTTACTGGCAAAAGATGGAAAATTTACTGGCGGAGCACATTTTTTACTGGCAACCTCAAAAATAACTGAACTCCTATTAAAAACTAAGACAATTGATATTTAAACACAACATGGAAACACTGACAATACCCATATCAAGTAGTTTGCCTGATTTACACTTAAAAAGTCAGTACAGAGTGACAAATTAACAGACCCTGATATTTATAGACAATTGTAAAAATTACAGATTTTTACAAACTGTCAGTAAATTTACTGGCGGTTGGCAACACTGTCCTCTCCTCCCCACCCCTCTGTTCTCCCTTCTACTCTTTCTTATCCTGCCTTTCCAGTTCCTCTCCTCCCCTCTCCCAGATAGCAAGGATAACATTCCACAAATTTGTGGCAGTGTTGAATCGCAAGTCTTGTTAACTTGCTGCACATTTTCACTTACAGAGAACTTGAAGCACAAGTTCTAGTTGACACTTTTCCAGTTTGTAGCAAATTTGCATGGCAAGTCTCCAGCAAAAGCAAAGTTGCAGTTGGTGAGTCTACAGCAAGAGCTCTGCAAGTCACAGTGCCCCCTGTGGTGGGATGACTATTGCACAACATAACTGAACCAGAACTTGCAGCAGTCTTGCAGAATGTTTGCAAAGAAAGTTGATGTGGAGTCATGCAATGCGGAATTGCTGCAATTGTGCAACAAACTTGTAAAGCCTGGCAAGTCTAGCAATAGCTTAGCAAGTCATTTTCAAACTTGCAGCTCAATTGTTTGCTATCTTGGCTGTTCTCACATTCTCCTCTTCCTATCCTCTTTTGCCTTCCAAACTCTTCTCCTCTGCCCCCCCATCCCCTTCATATCTTCTTCCCTTTCCTGCCCTCTGAACTCCTCTTTCTCCCTCTGTTCCTCCCTTCCCTTTACTGCGCTGTCCTATCTGCTCCCCCCTCCCATCCTCTTCTCCTTTCTCCTCCCCTCTATTCTCCCCATTCTTACCACTCTCCTCTTCATTTTCTCCCCTGCCCTCTCCTCTTTCCTTTCCTATAACTTTCCCATATTCTGTCCTTCCCTTTTACTATACTCTTGCTTTTTCTGCCCTCATAACTTCTCTCCTCCCAACTACTCATCCCTCTTCTCCCCACTTCCTCTTCTCTTGCCTATTCTTCGTTGTTATTGTTTCCTCCTTTCTTTGTTCCTCTATTTTTCTCCCTTCTTTTCCTCTTTTCTTCTGTCTTTTCTCATGCCGTTGTCTCCTTTCTCTAATTTTCCACCCCCCCCCCCCCCCACACCCTTTCTCTCCTGTCTCCTTCCTTTCCAACCCCTCCCCTCCCCTCCCCTCCCCTCTTCCTATCCTTTTTCCTTTCTTGCCTTCCAAACTCCTCTCCCCCCCTCTGTTCTCCCTTCTTCTCTTTCTTATGCTGCCTTTCCAACTCCTCTCCACCCCTCTGTTCTCACATTTTCCTCTTCCTGTCCTATTATCTTTTTTTTTTTTTGCCTTCCAAACTCCTCTTGTCTTCCTATCTTCTTCCCTTTCCTGCCCTCCAAACTCTTCTCTTTCCCTCTGTTCCACCTTTACTTTACTGCACTGTCCTATTT